>CM057150.1:24275680-24525340 GCA_029964075.1 Patiria pectinifera | reverse complement strand
ATATACCTTTTTTTGGGGGGGGGAGGGAACTATTTTGACGTTGGTAGCGCCACTTACACTCCTATTATACAACTCGAAAACGGGCCACAAACTGACCTCTCACTTCCAGAAAGTCCATGTGGAAAAGAATGGTTTTGTGGCGGTCATTGGATAATTACCTAAACTTAAACAGAAGACTAAAACGTCTTTGGGATGGACTTAAAAGAAAAATATATACTTGAAGGATTTACTTTCATTTACAAACAAATCTTAAATGAAAACGTGGTCCAAACAAGCCTGAATAAATCTAGAATCCATCAGATGTACGTAGATAAATATTTGCGTCGTAACCATTTTCGATCTCACGTGTAAGTACGCGATGTGAAAACAGACGTGATCCAAAGGTGACCTTGGAACGAAAATAGGTCGTTAGTAAAATACGTTTTTCCCCATTTCCAACATCTTTTCTGAAGCAATTTTGTCAGATCTAATTAACAGATCTAATACTTTAACCATTTAAAACAATTGATGAAATTATACATAAATTGATACAGTTTAGCTTTCTAAATTTCATGACTTATTTCTCCTGTCCTTTCATCTTTGCCGTATCCCTATAATTTTTGGACTCGCCAGCCGGGCTACCGGTACTTTTAGGAATAGTTTGACTAGCCCGCAGCTGTTATGACAAGCATTTGGCTAGCTAGCTACCACTAATTTCGAACCCAGCTTAGACGTGGATATTAAGCAATTGTAATCAAATTTTGGTCCTACTTTTCTGCAAACAAAGACATTTCTGAATTGTCATTAAATTGTATATTGTATTGCAGGTTTTGCAATACACAGCCACGGTGATGTGAGCTCCTTTGAATGGACCCTGACGATTATTGTGTAATTGGATATGCAGTGTCTCCATATTGGCTGAACGGATTTCCATTGACGTTGTACAGGGGCCTGGCTCGAAGCTGATTCAGTAGGCCACTCATTCGTAGGAGGGCTCAGTCATGTCTGCAGCCTTCCACACGCCCAGGCCATGTTTGCAATGATACCATTGGGCAGCATGACAGATTGATATTTAAGAGCATGTACTCTTGTGTGTCCATTGTAGTAACACACACGTTGATACTGGGTTGGTCTGCACGGCGGTGTTGCTGCAGCATTTCACCTTGCATCCACTGTTGGTTGATATCCTGAAGTAAGTGCCTAAAGCGGGATTGGAGAAAATTGACTGTACTTAATAATAATAATAATAATTTAGGAGGCTAATCATCCTTACTCGCAGCTGGTATGCTGAATTGCGAAAAACGCGGCTACTATTTTGCTTACAAACATCGTGATTTAGCATTCTAAGTTGATTCCATAAGAACAAGTTGGCTAATTATGTTACTTATGATAATCATGGAATGTGCCAAAATCTGATTAGGCCTATGCCCATTTTCCGTTTGCACAAAGAGACGCCACCATGCCCGTCCCTGCGTGAGATCGTAAAATTCATGTTTGCCGAGTAACACGGAACCTTGGAGGCGCTATCTTGCAATCGTAGCGACGTTTTTACACCAAACAAACACACAAAGACAACATTCTCAGTTGTATGTGGCTCTAGCGCGCTTTCTGCCCTTTACGTTCAAGGTTGGCGGTGTGTTGGTGCGGCCGGTAACATTAAATGATTCAGACTGGCTTTAGTTCACGAAACTTTGGCTTATATGTCTGTCGTTGCTAAATATGTTAGCGTATTTTCTTTTAAATATTACAGGCAGCTTCACGACCGATAAGTTATCCCGACACAAATTATTGCTAAACTCAAGGTCGAGGGCAAGCAGACAAGCGTTGCATATTAGGCCCAGGCCTAATTTGATCGAAACTAAACAGGGGCCATACACTACAAGATCGCCAACTTATTTCCAAAGGAGCAGAAGTACAAAATAGGAAATAATATGGTTCCTACAATTTAAGGTGCTCACACTTTTTTTTTTAATGTGTGTGTGCTTTGAGCGGGCTATATATACATCACAAGCATTACTTCAATACACGTTATACAATAGAAATAACATTCTTTAAATGTGAAATGCATGTAATAATCTCTGATATTTATTTACTTTTTTTTGTTTTAACAAACCTTGCACCAGAGGGTTGTGGAGAAAAATCAGCACCCACACTTCAAAGGGTCAAAACGTGTGAACACGTGTGAAGATGAGGTCTGGGATGCATGCCAAAGGTGCTTATGTTTCTTTGTTATGAACACTCCGTTGTAAGTGATCCATGTAGCTCGCATAATATATACAGTTTGCATATTGGCTCTTGCCCCCAAACTCAAAATATTCAGGGTTCTTCTGCAACAAATCCATGGGTATCTTCACCTTTCAATCCAACTGGAGGTGGTGTAGGTTCACCTATAACATTATTTTCTAGTATGGCACAGTGTGTCAGTATTGATGGGACCTCAAACTTGGGTGCTGATGGTTCTTTGCCAAAACAATCTTGCATTTCTCTTGGTAATGCACATGTCTCGAGTCCGGTTACCTCTGCAACAAATCCATGTGTCTCTTCACCAATTTGAGGTGGTGGCAAAATATTCATGAAGCTGACGACAGGGAAATTGATCCTGAACATTTTCTAGTTGATGAAGTTGCTAAAAAATTGTCTTCAAAACGCAAACGTGTTGCAAGAGTAAGAATGTTTTTTTCAAGGAGAAAGGGAATAGCAGTTTGGCGTATGTGACAGAAAAATCACAGAAACTCTTGCCTGTAAAGAGAGGGCGCATTGACATAACTAAATGTACCTATTGTGACTGTCGAGGTTTTGATTGTGATCAATTTAGTTTACAAGAATCGGGGGAAAAAAACAAGAACGCCTACTTCAACATTAGTAATTTGCAAAGCCAAAGAGAATGGATTCATAGGCTTGTATCTCTTGTCGATTAGGTGTCAAACACTGGTCACACATTGTACTATTATACCATGCCTAAGTTAGGTACACACCATGAGAAATGGAGTGTCTGCAAAAGCAAGTTCTTGACTACTCTTAACATATCTGATAAACAAGTCCGAACAATTCTTGATGAGGTTGGTGTTCTTCATGGCGATCAAAGGGGTGGTAGACAGACAAAACAAAGAGATGAAATACTGAAGGGCCAGTTCAAAATGCCAGTATCTGTCCTAGGAATTGAATGCTCAAATCATGTTTGGACTGTATAAGTAGGAGCCTCTTTGTCATGTTACAGAAAGGTCGTTGGGTCTCTCAACCTGAAATTTCATCGACCCAAAAAAGATATGTGTGGTCTTTGTAATACGAATTTGACTAGTAGAATTTGATGAGTTGAAAAGGCAACAACTCAAGAAAGAATATGATAAGCACATTCAAGAAAAAGAAAAGGCACGAGAGTTGAAAGTAGTTGCCAAAGAGAAAGCCATCAAACAAAATCAACATTGTGCTGTTGTGTTCGACCTTGAACAGGTAATATACATCTCTCGGTCAAACAGATCGGAATTGTTTTATAAAGACGTTTGACTTCAATTTCACTGTTTATGATTTGGGAAACGGAGATGGCCATTGCTTTGTGTTGCATGAGGGACAAGCTGGTCGGGGCTCTTGTGAGATTACATGCTATGTTCATTCATTTCTGAAGGAAGTCGACAAACAGGGTGTGACGGATGTTGATCTGTTTGCCGACGGCTGCTCTGGTCAAAATAAAAATTCAATTTCGCCTGCCATGATGTTATACTTTGTGAACAACTCACAGTCAGTCCAAAAGGTTACATTTCATATTTTTGAAGTAAATCACAGAGAGTCGGAAGGAGATGCGATCATAGTACTGTGGAGCGAGCATTAAATCGAGTAGGTGAGCTATTTGTTCTTTCTCAGCTTCTTTCCGTCATCAGAATGGCAAGAAAAATTCCAAGAGCATATGTAATCTCAGTGAAGTCAGCTGATGTTCAGGACTGGACGTCGTACAGCCAAAGACTTGGTATCCTCCAAGTCCGATTCTCAGAAAATGGCAGAAGAGTACATCGGACAAAGTTCTGGCAAATCTAGGTTGACAAGGACGAAAAAGAGCAATTCGGCTTTAAATACTGTCACACAGACCCCCCATTTTCCATAATCAATATCAGAAACAGTCGTCGACATACGGGCGCTTTTGACAGTCAGTCACCCGAGTCTCTCCACATATCTGGCTGTCCAAAACTGTCGTGTTGTCTTTGCTCTGGGCCAATTTCTCTCATCTCGCATCCGGATTACCAAGCATTCTATCGTCAGCTCCCACATCAGACAAGATGATCTTCTGCAGATTCCTCTCATAATAATCTGTCTGTTTTAACAGTCTGAATACAGCAACGTATTGTTTATCGTCAGTCAGGTTGGTTGTCCACGGTCGACAGACTGCATTGCCTCTTAGGCACAGTTCTTTGTTTAATGTTACTTTGCATATTTAAACATTCATTTATTATGGAACAACATTTCAAAATAAAATTGTAATAAAAATGAATATAAAAGAACGTGAGGGAATTAAAACCGGTTTAGGCCAAGTAGAATGTTTATTATACTCAGACTCAAAATAAGCAACAAAGGGACAAAATCATTGAGTTTATGCCACGGCCTATAATGAGTATTTTGTCCGGATACTAGAGTGGGCATACCGGTTGTCAATAAAGTAGTGGGCCACACCAGGCCCAACCAGTAATGGGCAATAACATGCCATTTGGCAATAACAACTGCAAGTTCCGGCTGATCGTGATGTGACTCAACGATGCATCAAATTGCCTGGAAACTTGCAGTTGTTCCCTGTCTACTTGAAGGCGCTCACGCTCCACAAGTAGACGCTCTCTCTCAAGAAGAATGATGGACTCATTTGAATGGAATCTTGAGCTTAATTATGGTGGTGCTGGTAGGGGTTGAGCTTTGCCTGATTGAGCTGCTGCTTCAGACTCATCCCGATCCTTAAATTCCTCTTCCATTCCTTTTCAGTAGTTGTGACCGCTTAAAAAATAAGATATACAGAAAAACAGATTTGTTATATCATATTAATGTCTAATCATTGTATTGCATGTATTAATGATTTTTAGTAAAGTGAATGAAAGCAAATATTCTTTTGTGAAACAAATTATATTTGCAAAAAATATACAAAAATTATATTTACCTTCAGCGACTATGTCCATCAAGAAATCAACTTCTGGTTGGAGTGGATCTATTTTTCCTTCTTCCTGGTTGAGGATGCCATCCTTTGCAATGGGCAGCAACGCCTCCAAAACCAGATCAAACATTTTGTTAGTGGCCGGTTTCTCACCTCCTCCTGTATAAAACATCAACTTTACAAAGTGGTCTAGGTTCATACTCATGACAGGCATGACAGTGAATTGCCAATGAAAAAAATACATGAAATTTGTTCCAAAAGGGGGTGGGAAATGTGTGCAATCAAGCAAAACAAAACAAAACACCCATAACTGGCTCAAAATAAATAAAAGTGCAAAAGTTTTGCCCCAAAAAACAGTTCACTTCACTCTCGAGAAGAATGGTGTGACCATTGACCATGAAAGTTAAATATATATTGACGTTGAATGTAAAAGTTAAATAGAGTTGAAATAAAACAAATTATAATTTCTTCCTGTTTTTACTGGCATCTGTAACCCGCATGACAATACGCACACATACATTGTAAATTTAAATGAGTTTTGCTTGAAAATGTATTTAAAACTTCATCCCTGGATTAATGTGGTAGAATAATGAAACTTAATTCCAGATGGGTAGTTAAATCCCGGTGCAAGCGTACTTAAGTGCTGAACCAAATTCTTTAATTAAATGTTTCATATGATCACTATATTTTCCATTTTAGACTCACTTGATGTATTTTTTATCAGTTTGTTTAACTTACACTTGACTTTTTACATGACATGTTAATGTTTAATTTCATTTACTGTTACAATAAACCAGAAATAAAATGAGAACCAAGAGTGGAACTGGTCTAATGTGAATTGAGGTTAAACATAAGTATTCCGATTTTGAGGTCTCTAAACTAAGCAACTAAAGGGCTGATTCTGCTAAGCATCTCTTCATTTCTTTTTTCCCCTTTAACTTTGCTGTTACATTTTTTTTGTTCATACAAATTTTTGCCACATTGGCCTAAGTTATCCAGTGTGCGCCAGCGAAAACGGAAAAAGTATATAGGCATCAGTTATCCCGCAAGCGCGAGTGGAATATGGAAAATGTAGTGCGTCTTTATCCCGCATACCACAAGGCCTTTGTATGTAGGACTGCATTTCCTATGTTCCACGAGTCCGAGCGCAATAACAAAAAGTCTTCAAGTAAACTTGACGCACACCTAAGGGCGCATAGTTCCTACGTGTATATACATACATTTCTTAGCCGTGCACAGAAATATAGCAAAAATAGAAATCTCCATGTGACTCGCTGTCGGCCAATCAAGACACAGAATCTGTGGGTGAGGTGTTACAATAGAAAATATACATTGCCTCTGAAATTGGCAGTCATGTTCTGTCAATGTTACCATTAAATCCTTATTCCTTAAAATATCTTTATTGGGCAATTTTTTAAAAATTACTTGGACCACTAATTTTCAGGTGTAGGTGACTAGTGAAATTCAATACTCACAACTAATTTCAAAATGTCGCGACTAGTCACGGCATAACGACTTGTCGACTAGTTAGAAATGGATGGTCGCGACTATTGGTGACTAGGCCACTAGTCGCAGTTGCACAGGCCCTAATATTTTTTTGAACTTGCACCCTTTACGTGCATTAGCCATTTAGCGCATGCACCTGAAATGCACTTGAAAAGTGCAATAATACCTCACGAACACACATTTATTCCCTTATTTATGTTTCAGTTCAAACATGGTTTCAATGAAAACCACAGCTGGGTGGTAACTATTTATTTATAATACCATAGTGTTTGCCACGGATTCGACCAATCAGGATCAAGGATGTGAGTCATCTTCAAGCAAACTGGTGGGGCGGGGGTAAGAATTGGAGCTGCTTTCCAGTCGTGTGGCAGCAGATAACAATATTTTATACACATTTAACCTTTTTTTTGGATTTAGAAATATCTGTTGGTGAGCATGATGCGATGGAGTTGCCCATCATGGATGTGACCTTCATACAGCAAGTCATCATCCTCATCAGCATTGTCATCGTCTCCGTATTCAAAACTCCTTGCAGAGGTTGTACAGCACGCAGCAGACCCTGATGATGACACATGCCCTCTGAGGAGCCACTCTCAAGACAAGAGCCAGACAACGAAATTTCCTCTTGAGTTGGCCGAACGTCTGCTCAATGACCACTCGCGACTTTCTGTGACTCCTGTAATTTGAGGGTGCATATCAAAGGTATGTGTATTAATCTAGACTTGAACCAAAGTTAATTTAAGCATGTAATGATTCAAGTGTGCAATTCTGTTCATTGGGATACGTTTTACCTGGTGTAACGTCGCTCAGCATTTGTTGCTAGGTTCAAGATGGGGGTCATCAGCCATGGACGAAGTGCGTAGCCTTTGTCTCCAATGAGCACTCCAGTTAGTCTGCAATACAATAGAGCACAATTGTCACATCTTAAGAGCAGTAACTGCATCATGGCTCAGCAGTTTTTCCATGCGGCTTCCACAAATCGTGGCAGTTACTGGGCGTATATAACAAGTTTTCAAGGCTTCAATCGTTCTCTGTGTCTCAGAATAGTAAACAGAAGTTCACACAACAATAATATTCAATTTAAGGCCCTCGATCAGTTTTGTCTTTCAATATTGCCTTGCCTATCGACGATATGTACTTACAGTTTAAGAGAAACTCTTCTGACATCCATTCATAGTTCCAAAACACACAAATATTGATCCATAGACTCATGAGAAAGTCAAAAGGATGTCAAAGAGTTTGAAAAAACTTTAGTCCTCCACACATCCTATCACTCGTCATCCCATAATAATGACAACAAACTTTTCTTACAATAGAGGGCGCTATATCTGCCTTAAGCAGTGATTTGTCACCAACTGATGTAAACATTGCGCTGATATTATTGGGTTGATAGTAGTCTCTGTAGTTGATAGTTAATTCTCAGACTTGGTGAAGTTTGACTTACGGACCACATTGGTGAATCTCTCTCCAAGGATGCTTCCATGGATGATGGCGCTATCGTGGGTACTGCCAGGCAACCTGGCTACAACACTGGTTAGTTTGTAGTTGGCTTGGACATTGATGCTATGGTAACCCTTGCGACTCACATACATGTTCCGCTTCTCCCAGTGGCGCTCCATTTAACCTGATATGAGTGCAGTCTAATGTACCGACAACGTTGGGAAAACTGGCCATCTCAAAGAACTCATGCTTCACTCTTGCTACATTCTGAGGTTGTACAGGGAACTGGATCACCCTTGGGGTTAATCTGGCCACTGCATTTGCCACTCGATGTACAATGCGGTATACTGAGGGCACACTGACGTCATGTAGGTCGCCATGGACAGTGTAAAATGAGCCCGTGGCAATGGAGCGTAGTGTTGCCAGAACTTGCATGTGGGCAGGGATTGCATTGCTGCGCTGTAAACATTTTTGTACATGTACAGTTGTCAGTAATAATAAATGAATTTCAATATGATAGAAATTAAATAACAAATGTACCAGATCTAGCTTAAATTTCAAATTATAGTTTTGCAATAGACAATTACTTTGTGGCATCACCAAAGGCATTCACATTTTAGACACAAAAATGGTACATTAATAATGACATTTTAATTAAATTATATTAAGAATAAATATATGACTATATTTTGTGCAATAGGTTACGTCCAGGGTAAATAGTATTTGTAAAGATGATATCATTTAAACTTTTGCTCCACTTGCCATTTTGCTCCCGAACTACCAAGTGGTGTTCGGGAACGTCTGGCTAAGGGGCATTTTGCGGATGCTATTGATGACCCGGAGATAAAGGAGGGTATTTTCCGAGCTCGTCCAGAAACACTAGATGAAGCCATTCGAGCAGCTTTAGACACCGAGTCCTTCGTGAAAATTGCGAAGAGTAGAGAACGGGAAGACAGAACAAATTCTTCCGATCACTGACTGATAAAGAGCAGAGTAACAAGCCGCAAAGTGACTTAACAGAGTTGAAAGCGACCCTTGCAAATGTTGTGGAAGCAGTAGACCAAACCCAAAACGAGTTAAAGAGTAACTGACAACGACGACAAGATTCCGGATATCGAGCGGCGCCAAGAAGAGACACCGGTGGAGTAGTGAGATGTTACAACTGTGGAGAACTAGGACATTACGCTCGGGAATGTCAAGTTCAACCGAGAAGGGAGTAGAAACGTCCAAGGACGAACCCAGCGGGCCGGGGGAACGTCGTCAAGGAGGGACCGTACTTGATAATCCATAAACTTTCTGATGTAATTTAAAGGATCCAGGACAAGCCGAAAGGGAAAATGCTTGTGGTGCATGCCGATCGCTTGAAGCTGTATGAGGGTGAGGAAAGGGCGCTGGCTTCAATCCGAGGCACATGCTAGCCAAGGTGTGACAAAGAAGTTGCTTCGTGAACCAAAACAGGTTGCCGCACGCCGAAACCCTGAACGGCAGAGGAGGGCACCGATGCGCTACCGATAAAGTGGCAGATTAAGTTAACGGGTGAAATCACACTGTGACTTATCCCAGCCTCCTATTTTTATTTAATCGTTATAGAAAATCCAGAGAAATGCAGTTGACGTGGAGATGTAGGGACTGCGGCCAGACGTTCTGGCGGAGATGGAATCTACAGCGACATGAGGAAACACATCAGAGGGAGAGAGAGAGAGACACAGGTGCCCACAGTGTCCGGCCGCCTTCGTAAGGTTTGAGGACCTACGAAAGTACACAAATCGGGTGCACCTGTACAACGGAGGAGAGGAGAAGAAGCTGGAGGAGAGGAGAGAGGTACAATACAGAAGAGGAGAGGAGAAATGAGAGATGTCGAGGAAGCCCCAGTCATGCAGATGGAAGGAAGGTGGATAAGAACAGGAAGCCAGAGGGGAGGAGTGGAAGGGTGCAGACGGGGGACAATGGAGACTACCAGAGAAAGAAGGAGGAGGAACAGACAACGAGCAGAGGTGAAAGGAATAGAGAGGAGGAATGCCAGGAGCAGAAGGATGGAGGTGAAACGGGAGAACAGGCGAGAAGGGAGGAGACCAGGGAGGTAAGCAGCAGCAAGATAGAGGACAACGCAGTGACCGGGGAGTTGAAGGAGGCAGATGGGGGAGACGAAGAAGGAAAGGAGAAGACGGAAGAGGAGGTGTTGAATGCAGGCGCTGGGGAATTAGACGAAGTGATAGATGCAGATATAGAGCGGGCGGCGGAGGAAGAAACGATGGCATACGCTGCCTCCATATCACTTCTCGACGAAGGTGCGACTGACTTTCTTCGGGAAGTGCAGCACACAGGATTTGGGATCGGGAAACAGATCTCCAGGATAGCTCCCCCAAGCCCAACGCCGTCGAGTTGTTCCACATCCTCAACCAGCTCCTCGTCGGCATCCTCCGCATCCACCACATCATCATCATCATCCTCCTCCTCCTCCTCATCCCCATCGCCGGACCAGACCTCCCCTCAAGAAGCCCCCAGCAAATGTAGATGTCTCAGCGCCATTGAAGTAAGAGAAATCCTACAAGGGAAAGTAGTAAGAATACAAGAGAAGCAGAGAGTTTACACATAAGAGGGAGGAAAGAAGCTGAAGAAGGAGATCTGGGAACGAGTGTACTTCCTTACCAATGAATCTGATGGTTAGAGAGAAAAGTATTGATTGATTGATTGTTAATTAATTGTCATTCATTCATTCTTTTATTCATTCTTGGAAGTGCATAATTATTAAGGAGCTCTGAGACTAAGGAGAATTTTAAGTAGTTTATTGTAAAGTTGTATAAAATGATGTGTTGGTTCAGTTTCTTAGCAAAGTTTGACGGTTATTGACAAGTAATAGTATGTATATATGTTAGGCCTCTAAGTTAAGTGAAACGTTTCGTCAGACTTCTACGCTGGGGACAGCGTTGGTCTTGGGCGTGAAGATCGAGTTTACTGCAATGATGTGAACGCACAAAGCCTCGTCTAGTTCCCTGCTTATCAATCATTATATATTTACAGGTAAGTTGAATTATACTAAAAGGAATCAGCGAAATAATAAAAGTGAGACTGACGTCACACCACCTCACGTCACACTTGTACTGCCCTTTAACTTGTTTTGTTTCTGTTTTGTTCTGCAGGGCCCATCCTGACTTACTCGCCCCTCCCGTCTACAATAATTGGTGTTTTGGCTATAATGCTGCTTGTTACTTTCCAAAGCCATTTGAATTGCTTGGTTTCACAATATGGCTTAAGTTGGTTGCAAATGTATCACTTTCGGCCTTGTCTTTGGTCCTTTCTGCACTCGATACGTTACATCGCTCAGTCTCTTGGCGATGACAAATGAACCTTCCCAATATCTCTGCAGATTTGGGCTTATCCCAGTTTTTGGGGGTTGAGGTTTTTTGGTTGGGTTGCATAACCAAACAAACAGGGTCTCTGTGTGTCCGTTGTATTCGTTTTCAGGTTGCCGTTCTATCATAAAGTTGGCACGTAACTTTAAATAACGGCCCATCAAATTACAGGGTCCGCTCATAAGTCCAACGCCTCTTAGGTCCGACACCTCATAAGTCCAAATTTCGGGCTTCTGAGGCGTCGGACTTATCGTCACCGTTTTCACGAAGAGCCACATATGTGGATTTTGAAGAAAAGCGCGTTTTCGAGATAATCGCAAAAGAAGTTTCTCATTTTTAAACTGCAAAAAATACCATTTTGCAACAACTTTGTGCAGCAAGAAAACCATCACACGATTCTACGCGAGCTGAAGTTTTACATGAACCCGGTAATAAGTCTTAATACAGCAGTTAATTAGTGAAAATTAATTAATAAAGATATGTGGCTCTTCGTGAAAACGCAAATTCAGGTTTCCGAGATATTGGCCCTTTCTGTTCAACGTGTATTTCCATAGGCGCGCGTGAGCGCGCGCGCGCAGCTGAAATGTAAAAAAGAATATGAGGCATAACATTTATTTATTGCGCCTCATATGTCCGACGTCTCATAAGTCTCTGACGCCTCATAGCTCCGACGCCTCATAAGTCCGTGACAGCGGTTGTCCATTGTCGGACTTAAAGAGGCGTCAGACCTATGAGGCGGAATTTGGCCTCAATTCCGACGCCTCTTAAGTCGAACTTATGAGGCGTCGGACTCATGATACGGTCCCTTACTCACTAGGTGTTCACCCCGTTATTTCATGGATTAAAATTCGGTATGCCATCAGGACGTATGGTAAGTATGGTAAGTCCCAATCACGTTGGTTGTCTGAAGTGAACATGGACAACAGATTGAGGATGAATTGATGCGGATGTAAGACAGTGTTGTGGGCAAACTCATTACATCAATTAAGGGAGGACATAGAATGAGTACACACGTGCAGGTATTAACAGGAAAGGTGGAAAAGCAGTAGAGTTTGAAATTCAACGTGTTTGTTGGGTTCAGGAATCCAGACCGGGTCGGGGTGATGAACATCCCTAGGAAATATTGTTTCACAATTTTTTTTTAAAGGAAATCACGTATGCCAAAGATAAAAACAGGTATGCAGCTTTTCCTCTGTTCTGTACATTGTGCCATTCAAAATAGAAAGCGCTGTACGAAAAAAGTTGAAAGAAGTGGGTGTTTTTTTTCCAAAAAGATATCTTCGACTATGTACATCGTTAATGCTCCGGAATGTGACAATCAGCCCATCCAAAACTTCCCAAGCATCAGCGAGGGTCTTAACTACCTGAACTACATTGTGATTTTCACGGCAAATCTGCTATCAATTGCATCACTCAAGACACGGTGGTGCCTGATAGTGTTGACACAACATTTGCGATCCAATCTCAAAGTCGACAATGAACAGTGTTCCGTTTGATACAGACAGGGCGCTGAAACACACCTGAAAAGACTACACATTTGTGAACTCGCTTCCATACCAGGCACAATTTTAAATTAATAGTTGACATCTACACAAATTTGTAAACCAGCCACCAGTTATCAGTCCATCCCTAGCCCTGTTCATGGACATCATGAAGTAGATCTTGAATGCCAGCCTTGCCGTGGCATTTTCAACTACTACATCCACTTGAAAGACCCGATGGAAGATAATTTACCTCTCAAACGCTCAATCAGAACTCAGCTTTGTGGCCATCATAGAGGAAGCTTCGAATCATAATTAGCTCGGCAGCAAGAATAGGCAAGGTTGTAGATTGCAAAGTCCTGCACGTTATCAAAATGTCATAAACGTGTTTCACACGCACAGGAATGACTTTGGCTCAAAATTTGACACCTACATATGCGGTATGTTCATGTATCCAGATATATTTCAAAACTTCACCTTCTTGCCGAAGACATTTCAGTTGCGAAAGAAAATACTTAGTTCTCGCAATGCCTGCATGAATGAAAAAGATTTGGACGACTGCCTGTTATGTATCGGCAATTAGGTAATGGACACCTATCTAGCAGCCTGCATCGCACAAGGCATTGTTGACATGAAGAGATGAATGCCGTTATGGAGAAGGCTGCAAATGACATTTTGGCATGTAGCAAATGCGTGAAGTATTTGCCAACATACTCGTGTGTGTTTTTTGACACAGGATTTGCAGATCTGGGAAAGGCACACAGCGGGTGTCAGTGAACCAGATTAATGTATTCCGAGTCAAATGCTGCTCGAACTAAAGGACCACGTTAAGAGACACGGCTTTAAGCTAAATCTGATCCGTTTCACGATCAGTCTCGCATTCCCCGCATCATCCAGCACGAGACCGACCACAATGCAGTACAATAAAACTTAATTATCCCATTGCGGGAAATTCCAACGCCTTTTTAGACGTAAATTGATTTAAAACACATATAACACATAAAAAGCACGAATGTAAAAGCTACACAAATACAAATATACATACATCAATAAAATATATAACAACCAAAATTAAATCATCAATTTTGTCCGTAAGCAAGTAAGATACACATATAACATACCGAGCTGGAGATTTACATCGCTCAGACAGATGACCTTCTGGAAGACAGTGTGTTGTCAATACAGTATAATGGACAGCGTGCAACAGGAATTTGGCAAGATGATCGCAGGTGATGCAAGTGGTGAAACTGAGAAAACATTCACTATAACGGTCAGTTGCTTGGATGTTATGCTTTCAAACTAGTCATCATATCCTCACCAGGTTTTATTTTGATCCAAGTTTTAAGTAACTAAGAACGATTACTGTACTGCAACGTGTCTCTGAAAAAAAAATCATAAATGTTTCACCACGAAGTGTAGTATCCCGATCATAAACATGTAATAAAACATAGACACGACATTTAAGGTTATAGTCTATCATTTGTAATTTGTGCATTTTGTTCGTTTGAAGCAACAAAAGTGCTCAAAATCTAAAGAAGGGTACTGAACAACTAACCTGATAAAGTTTCAGCTCAACTTCAGCTGTATATTCTGAGAAAAACAGCATTCTAGGATCTCAATTTCAAATCAAAAGTTGCTGAATCGTGTCTTGAATTGCGCCTGAATTCAGCGTCCGAGACACGTTCTCGCTGAGCCGAATGCAGCTACGCGATGTCGCGCACTGATCCGAGTTATCCGGTTCGTTAGTGTGACGTCACCTCCAGCACTTTCTGCACGATTAGATCCGGAAGTTAACGCAGCTCGAGCGTTTGTAGCCAATGGGTGCTAGTAATCAATGGTGGGTGCGCGTGAATGACGTTTTTACTAAGGAACCGGATAGCAACCGGGGGTGCGTGTGCGTCGCGTCAATGCTTGCGCGCGCTTCGCCGAATAACAAAACGAACTACTAATTTAAATTTTCCTACGGTGCGTCTTAAGAAGCACCGTTGGAAAGGCCTTCTTTCGTTGATTACTTCAAAATTACAGCTTGCCAGAAAGACTAATTTCACAAGGAGTTTAGTCCCCTTGCTATCTTTCAACCAAGTATGTTTTTCAACAATAATTACGCAAGCTACTTTTCGGATAGCTGCAAATGATGGACTATAGCTTTAAGGCTCGTTTTCATATAATCGTTATGATCGCCGACAGTGTCGCTGATGCTACGCACGCATAAACCTATGGAAACGTCTTGCTGGGGACTGACACAAACAATTACGGCGACAATCTTGGTTTAACTTTGCCGGCAATCGCCTTCGAGTTTACGTCACCGAAAGTGTTATGTATTTCCATCGTGCAACGGATTAGACGACTTGTAGTCAAGATGGCGCAAGGAGGAGGGAAAACCAAATCGATCGGCAATGATATACATAACACTGTATACTCACTGTGTTACCTCCCGAGTGAAAGTTGGAAAAAAAATCACTCGGTAGGGACTCGAACCCACGACCTCAGATTCGAACCAGGCCAACCGATCCCGTTAGCCCGGTGGTCGAGTGGTAAGACATCTGCACTAGACAGCAGGAGGTCGTGGGTTCGAGTCCCACCCGAGTGATTTTTGCCAACTTTCACTTGGGAGGTAACACACTGAGTACACAGTGTTTAAACGTCGGTGAAGGGCAAAACCTAATTTGATTTATATCACACCGACGCAAAATTCCATCTTATAATAGTTTATGCGGTACCTGCTGCTATGTACATCAGATTCGAACCTGGCCAACCAATCCCGTTAGCCCGGTGGTCGAGTGGTAATACATCTGCACTAGAAAGCAGGAGATCGTGGGTTCGAGTCCCACCCGAGTGATTTTTTTCCAACTTTCACTCGGGAGGTAACACACTGAGTATCCAGTGTTTAAACGTCAGTGAAGGGCAAAACCTAATTTGATTTATATCACCCCGACTCAAAATTCCATCTTATCCATCTTATAAAGTGAAGGCTTAGCAACAGATATCTTTTACGAGCGCCTCTAGCCAAGAAGGCAAACAGTTACTGGCATGCTTAGCACATAGGGGCAATTCGGACGAAAATTCGGACGTATGTTTAGAATATTTGGGGCCTGTAGTTTTTTGTTTGTTAATGCTGTCAAGGTTTTAAAAAAATGGTTTTCAAGCATCTGTGGTAGAAGTGTAGTTCTTAAAAATCATTCTTGATAAGCACGATAGGTCCGAAAAACCTCTATCAAAACCATCTTGAAGTGAAATGGCCTTTGATTGAAACTGTTTGTTTGTAAGAGGGACCAAACTGAAGAAAGCAACCAAAGAAAAAAAAGTTGGTGAAGTTGTAATCTGTTTAGTGGTTGCGGATGTATGCATTTCTGGTTTCGGACGAATTGCGTAATATTTCATTTTGCACGTCAGAATTTTTTTTTTTGGGGGGGGGGATTTCTAAGGCAAAAAAAAGTCGGTCTTTGGTCAGTGTGCGCGTCAATTTTAATCATACGCGTCAAATCTTTTCCATCTTATCTGTACAATCCAAGCTTGAAAAAAAAAGCCGCGTCGCTGCATCAATTCCGGAACTTTGGTCTGACCAGAGACCGAGTATTTTTTTAAATTTTTTTGCCTTACATCACATTTTTATTCCGGGATTTCAATGTAGATTATATAGTGTTTTGTTATTAAAATGGGAGAGGATTGTAAGATGTCAAAAGTACGTTTTCTATTTATTAGTGTGTTGCATTTGCACCGCTTATTGTGTAATATGGTCAAAACCCGAGTTGGGTTGTGCTACTCTTATAGTCATTGAAAACAGCAGTGAATATTTTGTGCAACCTTTAGTATTGTGAGGTCCTTGAAGGAATTAATGTGACCGGTTTGTCCATTTATTATACAGCAGAGTGATGCTAATACACCATTTTTTTCAGTCCAAAGTGCAACATGTGACTGTGATAGCAGGTCAATATACTCTCTTTCAGAGGTTTGCAAAATTTTTACATACATATGACTAAAGAAGATTTTCTTTTCAGTATTATTTAAATTGTGAATTGAACTTAATTTACTATATATGTACATGTAGGCCTACTTATTGTTTGTTATCAGTTTTGTTTGGTCTGAAATTTTCAATGTGAAATCTTAGATAGATAAGTAAACAGTGGCGTCACCAGACTTTTCAGTCTGGGGCACGGGGGGCACCAGCATTTGATGGGGGGGGGCACTTAGGTGGATACGGATCGCCGTCCTGGGGGACATACCTTGATCATAACTGATGCAAGCGCGAAGCCCTTATGGCGTGGGGTTCGGGGCCCGCTTAAGGGCCCCGAAAAAAATTGGATTCTAGATGTTCTGTGGTGTGATTTGAAGCAATTTCTTACGACTTTCCTCCATGCTTTAACTAATATTTTTTTGGCAAAAGATAATTATGTGAACATCGTTTTCGAGGTTGGAGACATTGAATCAGCTATCGGTATTCTGAGCTACTGGCGTGGGGTTCGGGGCCCGCTTAAGGGCCCCGAAAAAAATTGGATTTTCGATGCTCTGTTGTGTGATCTGAGGCAATTTCTTACCACTTTAACAAATAATTATCTTAACACAAAAGATAATAATTTAAACATAATTTTCGAGGTTTTCTCAGCTAAAGGCATAAGAAAATTTTGTGAACATTGTTTTCGAGGTTGGAGTCATTGAATCGGCTACCAGAATTCTGAGCTATAGGCGTGGGGTTCGGGGCCCGCTTAAGGGCCCCGAAAAATTTTGGATTCTAAATGCTCTGTGGTGCTATCTGAGGCAATTTCTGACCACTTTAACCAATATTTTCTAAGTAAAAGATACATTATAGTACATAATAGGGCCCATGGCGTCATGTAGATCAATGATAATTTTTTTAGAAATTCAAAATCTCAGGGGGGGGGCGACTGGGGGGGCGACAAGGTTTCATGGGGTCGCCCCCACCCGGAGGATGGGCTAGATGCAAAATGGTGCCACATTTGATGCTAAATTCGATCTGAAGATATCTCCAGAAATTGCTATTTTTGAGGTAATGATTTTAACAAAGCGCAGGTCATCACGCCAATATCTCCTCTGACTGAAATAGCTGCAATTATGATGACACCGCCAATCAAGCACAACGATACCGAGTCATTTGAAGACTTCTGTCTCGATGTTTCCTCCTTGGTGGGCATGCTTGAATCCTTAGATGGCCAAGCCGAAGTGGAGCTGCGATGTGGCTCACATGTAGACAAGCTGCTGAGCAAACTCTCCCCGAGTCTCCGCACCAGTTTCATAGAGCACTGCATCAAGAAGGGTATACTCAAGCCGAACTCAGGTGAAACGTACACTCTTCCCCAGTTTGCCGCGTGGCTGAAGTTGAAGTCACAGTCGCAGATGCTCGCCAAACAAGCCGTTACTGGTCACATCCAAGATCAGAGTGGTTCCAGAGTAAACCGAGAACATCGACCGGTGAAGCAGAAGCCAACTCCGACATCTGCATTCCTGACAGGAGGCAAGCAGGAGAAATCTGTGAGCCCCAAATACACCAAGCCGAAGCCAAAGCCGTTCTGTCCGTTCTGTGATGGGAAAGATCACTTCTTGAATGGCTGTCAGACCTTCAAGGCACTTTCTGCCGAAGAGATAGTGAAGTGGATCCAAGAGAATAAACGCTGTTGGAAGTGTTGCCGCAAGCATGAACCTGATGCATGCCCCTTGAAGAAACCATGCCACCAGTGTAAGGAAGTGCACCTTACAGTTCTGCATGAGGCTGCCCAGAAGGCTACAAGTGTTTTCATGGGCTAGATGCAAAATGGTGCCACATTTGATGCTAAATTCGATCTGAAGATATCTCCAGAAATTGCTATTTTTGAGGTAATGATTTTAACAAAGCGCAGAATTTTTTTTTACCAACCCAAATCTCAGATGGGGGGCACTCGGGGGGGGGGGGCACTACCCAACAAACATTAGGTAACTGGCCCAATAGTGGCCCTATTACTGCCTGTACAAGCCCGATACTGGTCGGTACTGGGCCAATTACCTAATGTTTGTAGGGTAGGTTTCAGGGGGCACGTGCCCCCCCTTGGCGACGCCACTGTAAGTAAATACACCTGAACATGTATTGTATTACAAACCCTGTTAATACAATACTTACTAATAATGTAAAGGGCCCGTGCCTGTCCGCAAGGCCCACGGGGGACTCTCGGGGGGCCGGTCCGCACTCTCCGGCCTCGTCAGTTATGCTCGGAGTAACGCTCGTGGTAACGCTCGGGATCTAACTACAAGTCCGAGGGGCCCTACCCAGTGCCTGTCCGCAAGGCCCACGGGGGACTCTCGGGGGCCGGTCCGCACTCTCCGGTCCCGCCTGTTATGCTCGGAGTAACGCTCGTGCATGCGGTTCCTGCCAACATGGTTTCGGACGTACACAGTTTCGGATGTACTTTTTGTTTAAATTTGGCCTTTGGTTTTTAGCTTCCGAAATTGCCCCACTGGGCAAATAAATGGCAAAAATAGCATATGATTTTCTTCATGGGAATGGCCTGTTTGTCAAACACCATTTTCACAGGGGTCCACTAATTAGTCCAAAACGAACATGAACATATAATGCACTACTACCCTTGGGGTCCGCTCATAAGTCCGACGCCTCATAAGTCCGACAAAATCGCATCCCCAAACCAAATAAAGGCCCATAAGTCCGACGCCTCATAGGTCCGACGCCTCATTAGTCCGACGCCTCATAGATCCGACGCCTCATAGGTCCGACGCCTCGTAAGTCCGACAAACTCAACGCCTCGTTTGTCCGTTGTCGGACCTATGAGGCGTCGGACTTATGAGGCGTCGGACCTATGAGGCGGAATAAATAAATTTTATGCCTCATAAGTCCGACGCCTCATAAGTCCGAAATTTCGGACTTATGAGGCGTCGGACCTATGAGGCGTCGGACTTATGATACGGCCCCCTACCCTTTTGGTAGGAAAACACTGAGAAATTCCCTTCCGGCTCATTATTATTATTGCAACCCAGTTTTTTACTCTGTATATCAGCACACACATGTATTTGGGTTTGTATAATCAGAGAGGATGGCGAAAAAAATGGTCACATAATTATTTGCAGAAATATTAAAGACGGAACGCTTTATTCCACGATTTGAATGAGGTTAGAGAAGTCATGGGCATGAAGTTAGAGAAGTCATTATTACATATGATTGTACCAGTTACAGCAAAGCTTGAGGCATAACATTTTTTTGTGCAATGGGAATCCTTAGTGACATATCAGAGGATTGTCTCGTTTTACGAATCTGAATAAGTGGTGTAAACATATTTGTCATATACAAAGGAGTAATTTTGTTAATACAATTGTTAACAAGAAAAGCCTTTTTATACTCAACTTTTCCAGCAAATGACATCCAATTTAGACTGGCAAACATATCGGCTTAAAGAGTTAAAAATGCACATTTCAGGATTATCCGACTTTTCAGACTTTTCTTTATTAAGAATATTGTCGTGTGATGTGTACCTTTCTTTCTAATTTTCTTTGAAAATACAGTACAACAATAATCTAAAGATGGCATAACTAAGGTAACAATAATAGAGTGCAGACGCAGATTATATTTAGCATGCCTAGTATAGAGGCCTATGAATCGGCAATAGAGCATGCGCTGTAAGTGCTGTTTCTAAGATTCGTGACGAATGCAGCATACAGCGCTCCGATCTGTGGCGCTGGCCAACAGAGCGCTCAAACAATGTAACAAAGTTGTCACACACGTGAATGAATGTATACATTGCACATAAAGCTCGCATTGCAAAACGTGCAAAACGACTTCTGTTTTGCAATTGTATTTTTTTTCCATCGAAATGAGGTCGTCGAAGTTCGGCGACGCACTTTGCCGCGGCAAAATTTGACATTTTAATAATAAATTTGGTATCGGTGAAGTCGGTGAAGGGCAAAACCTAATTTGAAATTTGGTATCATTACAAAGCTAAATACTAACTTTACACGTAATACAAGCAACCTTTATCCTGGTTAGTGGATCCATGGCAACGACAATGTGCATTTTACTTAATAACACGGTTGATATTCCACGCTGCGAATAACGATATTCCACTGATGCAAGCGACCCCCTTTTATATACGTGTGTAGGTTTGATAGGATAAGTGCTGAAAAAAGTTGGTGTACCGTGCATGTACCATAATGATTGCGCTCAAGCTAGCTTGGAGATAAATTTGCTGTGGTTCTGGTGCTCGTAGAACGTCGAAAACGTTGCTTCCAACATAGTGCAAGGCCGAGAATGGGGCAAATAACTACCTTAATTCCGTGTTCTACTTGCGCTCTTGGACGACTAATATGATGACAGGCATTTCCAATGCAACGATAAAGGATAGGGAGGACTAATATAAAAGACAACCTTAACTGTTCATGTTATGTTCGTTTTTTAAAATTACCGTCCCAAACAGATTCGAAACCATCTTTCTATTTTGCGAAACCATATTTCTATTTCTTCTCTAAGCTTTTTTTCTATCTCCTTCAGATTTGAAACCTCATTTATTAGATCTCTTCCCTTTTGTGGCGTACTGCTGGTGTTTACAGATTGCAATTGATAATAATATATTATTATAACCGGAGAACGACCGCATGCCGGGTTTTTCCCGATGCGTCAGGAAACGAAATAATATTTAAATTTTGGCCAAAACATTAACGCCGACTTTGTTTCACTTGGACTTGCTTGGCTCACTTCAGTGGACTGAAGGCCGGGCGGGTCTTGTCTCGTAAACTACTGATGTGTGTGTCGGTGACTGCTCTATGTTCCGACACCCCTATGCTCCGACAACCGACAACCTAGATTGTGTTACTCCCGGTTAGGGTTAGGAATAGGAATATGTGCAGTCGGAACATAGGGGTGTCGGAACATGGAGGTGTAAACTGTGTGTCAATTCCATGCCGGTATAATGGACGGCACGACGTTATCACCTGCCAAATTATAATGGGGTGGGCCGCATTACGTGCACATTTGATAGGTGAGTCAATTGTTAATATATTTTAAGTTATAATACAATTGTGGCATGAATATATCATCATGTTTTGGGGATTCACATCACAGCAGGGCCTAATTTTGTAGGACTGCTTAAAAGCACAAACAGACTTGCTTTTAAAATACGGCGTTTGTGACTGAATCCCTGATAATGTATTTAAGCTAATACATTCTGAATGAATACCAGTTAACAATATAACGATCTTAGCAAGCAGCTCGAGAAGAATACTACGTTAGTAGTGTAATACTGTATTTAGCTTTCTGTACTACAATTTCGAAGAATTACATATCCTTATATTTATTCTTTGGATAAATAATTAACTCAATGTGTAAACAACCAAATCATATTAAATGGTACAGGATAAAAACGTCTGTGTCTGTATTTGGTGAAAGTAAGAATGGTTGGGTTGCAAACCAAAACCTATCATCACAATCCCTCATCAACTTCTTTCGTCAAATTTTTCTCTCTTATAGTGTAATAGACGTTGCATTTCTAGAACCCATGTTCCACACCTCAACAACAATTTAATAAATACTGTATGGTATAAAGACCAACCTTTATTATAGCCGACTACAGCTATAGACTTGCGTTGTCAAATGGTTGTGAAGAAATCTATCCCATGGTACAATATACGCTCCCTTTAAGTCTTTATTTACAGTTCAATCAAGTAGAATCAATTGCAGAAATGAGGTTTTGATGTACAGATGTAGGATGGAAGTATGGAAGTACGGTAGGAAGGAAGGAAGGTTTTGCTGAAAAACAACAAAATATAAGGGGAAATTATAAACTAATATAAAGGGTAGAATAAAGTGAATTGGGTACACAAAAGGAAATAAACAATTAGATATTAAACTAGTAATAATTAAACTATAAAATAAATGAAGAAAAACTATGTACTTACTACGCTGCGGGTGGTGCCGAAATCGGGTGTCGAACTGTGTACAATCTAACTGTGTGTGAACTAACGGTGTGTGGCGGAAAAACGGGACCTGTCTCTATTCGTCTCAGAAACAGTCCACGATAGCGCTGCCACCAGGCGGAAAAATTTATAAGCCCAAACCTCCGGAGTTCCGCCTTACCGGTTTAGTACTTCTTGATCTAAGACTAGGTTTCGCCGTCAAGATATATGACCAAGGTGAAAAGATAATAAGCAGGACAAGGTCTTATTTTCCTAAGGACGGACTTAAAGAAAGTACTCTCTTCAGGCAGTCATTAAATAGCACAACTCGAAGAACAGTAATTTAATTCAACTTCAACAACAAATCTACAATATCAAGGATGATCTTAATATACTTATTTATACTATAAGGGATAGCACTCTCTCTCTCCACTAGTCAACAATGTTATATTAAAATGGCTGAGTGCATTCAATAAAATATAGTACACTCTGTACTGGGGGGAATAATAGTTGACTCAAATTATTCCAGTAAACAGTGCTGAACTTAAAGGGCTAGGCAACCTCAATACCTACAAATAATATCACTAGTTAAAAATAAGTACCACTAGGCAATTCCGTCTGCCAGTGGAAATATGTATCACTAGGCAACTCCGTCTGCCAGTAGAAAATAAATTACTAGGCAACTCCGTCTGCCAGTAGAAAAATAAGTAACTAGGCAACTCCGTCTGCCAATAGAATATAAGTCTCACGAGGCAATTACGTCTGCCAGTAGATAATAAATATAACTTAAACCTCCATCCAAGGCCTCTGACAGGTCAGCCAGTAGTTTCTTGCATATGTCAACAGCACTGGAAATAATTCAAAGACTGCAATTATCTATCTTGCTCCTCCACTCCACTCCAATTATTAATAACTTACGAACTGTCACAGCTCCTCAGCTCCTCCTTGGCTACTCAAGCAGCTCCTCAATTTCTCAAGCTCCTCCTCAATTTCCCAAGCTCCTCCTCAGTTTCGCAAACTTCTCCTTAGCTCCTCCTTGGCTTCTCCTCCGTTTTCAGACTCCACCCTATAAACTTCTCAATACTATCACACTTCCCTAGGCTCCTCCTCAGCTCCTCCTCAGCGATCAGCAGTACAAGACTCGACCCACAAGCAAAACTAACCAACCAACCCCAAATCAACCAAAATCTGTCCTTTTTATACGATTGAATTGCGCGCCATACGCGCGGCGCTCCATACGCGCGGCGCTCCACACGCGTAGTAAATAAGCCACGCCCACAAGTTGGAAACTGGCAAAAATTACTATGCACAACAAAGTTTTCAATCACCTGAGAAATCAATAATTTATGCTGCAAATTCATAAATCAAAATATACAATAATCTCCACTTTCTACATTTTAAGTTAAACCTAAGACTTGGATCGGAAATGACTGAAGTACATCAAGAAAACCCAAGAATAAAGTTATTACTGAACGTAAACAAATCTAGTCCCATTCAGTAAAATACAGTGACCTCGTCTCATAAATATTCATGAATGTCCTAGCAAACGAAAAGTACAAGAAATTCTGTAAATAATTCCTTATTCATAAATAGTCTTCCAAAAACATAGAGGATTGAACTAGATAAAAGTTATTTAAAGGCAACTTTCTAGTGTGTTATTCCTAAGTTTTAAAGACTAAATTAAGAAATAATCGTTTAAAACTACAGGCCAATCCGAAACAGTTTTAGAGGTCTAGAAGGCGGCCATCTTGAATTTAAGCAAACCCTATTTTTAGCGTACAAACACATGTGCGCTGCAGTAATGCATGGGAACAGCTGACATCGTGGTAAAATAGCGATAACTTATGCCTCTTAAAACAATCATAACTTGGAGGAAACCTATTCTACATCTGTACATGGATGGAAGTTTATTTAGGGACATAAGGTGAGTCTACAGAAAATGACTGGGGGCATTTTCGTCACAGGTGTATAAAAACAGGTGTTGTAGGTTTGGACACTAGCAACAGAATGATGGGGAAATGGGCTAAAACTATGGTCAATGTACAGACAGTGTCCTAACAGGGTGAATTATGGCACCTTAGGGAATGTTTTGGTCTGGAATTGGGGGAGGTTGCTATGGGGACCGCCAACCAGGCCTGGCAGAGTTGGGCAAAACAAGGTCGTACAGGGATCGGGGACTGTGGTCAAGGGATCTTACACTAAATTGTACATCTAAATTGTACATGTACATGGTCTAAGCTAGATAATGAGGATAAAATATTTTCCAAACCTAGAGATGATTAAATGGTATTAATTAAAGACAAAAATAATAAGAAAAGGTAACTAATACACAACGTCCGCTACATTTATTTTGATCCGCGTGGGGGCGGGTCCCCTCATTCCAACCTAGATGCTCTACTAACAAAAGTCATATGTGGATTTTTTTACATTACACAAAACCAACAACGTGACATAGCACTTCAAACATTGACCTTTTTGACACACATATCTGTTGTTTCAAGTACCAAATAATGCCCACGTTTTTATAATGACTTTTTTTTATTAATACATCCCGAATTTAAAATGATTACTTTTCAACATCGTTTCCTATCCCACTCGTAGCATCACGTCTGTAAGTGCACTATCCGCCATCTTGAATGTTACTTTTCCATTCAAAGACGTTCTTGTGCAAAACTGGGCAATGATAACGCAATTCAACGTGCTATGTTACGATCTGAGAGCGTCTGCCTCATTTGTTGCATAAATAACTTGTGCGGTTAACTTGACTGAGTAGCAAGGAAATGGTTCCTGGTACTTTTCAATAAACTAAGATGTTGATTTCCACTTATTATAAGTTATACTAGTACCATTTGCTATGCGTTCGGTCAGTGAACACATTTTACTTGTTGATTCAGCGCCGTAAAAAGTGTCAAGAATTCAAACACTTTTAGAGATTTACAAAAATGTTGTGTCATTTTCAAATGTTGAAAAAACCCTGTTGATTTAAGCATTGAATCGAACAAATTCGAAATGTTGCACCCTTACCCTAATTAGGTTTTTATCATATTACCAGTTGGATAGTGTATGACCTTTCGTGAAAAGAGACACATACCAATATCATCCCCAACATCAAAGACACGGTCGGCTAAAATTAAGTCTCCTATGAAAAGGTGATACAACTAGAAAACGCTATGCTCAGTAACAAATCTGTCGCTGTTCTTTTTGACATGAATGCTTTTTGAGAGTAATTCTGATCATATAATTGTAAACCCTGGAAATTGTTGCAAAATTAACGTCAAAAATTGTTAGCGTATTCTTAACACAAATGTAGCCTTATACCTAGTATAGTTACTAAAAATACTGGTTGAAATGACGTAATTTCATGTTACGGCTCAAGAAATGCACTCCCTGTGCCCATCGTGCCCTTGGTACTATTAATTAAGCCGTTCGCCTGCATTTCTTGCTTTGTTGGCGGCCCATGATTTGAGGGATAACTGCTCGAAGTAAATGAACAATGAATTCTGACACGGGTGACTTACATTGCACTCCCGTGGCAATGATATTATGCCATACGACTTCTTTATGCACCCATTCCTACTGAGACATCCTGTTGAGGGCCGAACTCGGCCACAACTTTACATACTACATGTACTAGGCATTATTATGTACATACATGTTTCTGAAATAAGTTTATGAAACCTAAAGCCTAAATCAATGAAACGACTCTTTAAAAAAATTGTGAAAAGAAAACACTGTAATTAGGCAATATTATTTACAATAAAACAAATTGTGTTGAAGCTCTCTGAGAACTTTTTGTCTCAACAATAACCTACATGCTTAATCAGATAATACAGTTTCAACCACATTTAAATGCACCATTCTAAATGGGCCTATTGAAAATAATAAACAGCTATATAAAAACAACATTTCAGGATCTTGCGACCAACTTTTCTCAACCTCAGACCTGAGAAAGCACACAAAAATTAATATTCTGGCCTGCGATTTAAAAGTCTAAGATACTATTAATTTAAATCAAATATAGTTTTATGCAGAGACAATTTAGATCGCATAAATTTACTACACTCGTCTCCCTGCTACTAGCATATCACTTTTATGCATAAATTAAAACTAATTATTTGAAAACCAGAAAATGGGTTAATCCGTCTAATCTCAAAACATCAAGTTAGTAAGAAACGTATTCTGGCAAATCCGATTCAACTATCTTTAACTATCTTTAGGTACATTACAATCAATCTTCAAATGTATACAGCTGTTATACATGTCATATCATTTCCTTTGACACACTTTTCTGTTTAAAACTTACATTTTTTTCCCCGCAACACTTGAAATTTAGATTAAATTAACTTCATAAATTTATTAGGATTACAATATTTATAATTCCTTATCTTTTCTTCTCCCTTCCTAGCTTGCATCTCGTACGTCCTCTCGGTCACCTCTGTTGCCTTAACCCTTCCGCTCCCGGTGTACGTGGTCCGAATGTGTTTCTCTGTGATCTTCACCACCCCCTTTATGACATCCTTCCATGGCATGTTTCTCCACTTGCATATTCGCTTTACATGTACTTCGTGGACTTCCTCTCCTTCCTCTTCTTCCTCAGCACTCTTCTTCTCATCACTTTCCCCCTCGCTGCTGTCCTCTCCACTGCTGTCCTCTCTACTGCTCTCCTCTTCATTGCTCTTCTTCATCATGGTCTGCAGCTTGGTTCCCCTTGGTTTCCCAGAAGTGGGGAGGATCGGCTCAGTCTCGGCCTCGGCGATTTCCAACTCCCTTTCCACATCTGAGGCCATTAACGAAATGGCGGCATCCGCTGCGGCTATCTCTTCTTCATCTTCGTCCTCCTCCTACTCCTGCATTTCCTCTCCTGCCATGCTACTCACTCCATTTCATTCCTCCTGCTGCTCTTCCGATATCCCTGTGTCTTGCTCTTTTCTCTCCCCTGCTCTTCATTCCCTCCTTCTTGCCTTTCCATCTGCCCTCCTGTCTGCTCCTCTCCAGGCTCCTGTCTTCTCTTCTCTGTCTGATCCGCAGCTACATGTAGCTCCCTCTCGCTCCTTTCTCTCTTCTCCTCCTCATTTTCCCGTGCTCGCCTTTCCACGTCTTTTACTTTCTTCTCCTTGGGTTCCCGTCCTTTCTGCTCCTTGCGTTCCCGGCCTCTCTGCTCCTTGTGTTCCCGTCCTTTTCTCTCCTTCTTCTCATGCTCTTTCTGCTCCTTGTGTTCCTGTCCTCTCTGCTCCGTGTGTTCCCGTCCTTTTCTCTCCTTCTTCTCACGCTCTTCCTGTGCCCGATTTTCCATTCTTCCATTCCATTCCTTTCCTGACTCGTTTCTGCTCTCCTCTCTTCTGTAATTCTGTATTGGCCTCCTGGTCATCCATGGCTTAATTTGCTCAATCCTGGCATTCACTCCGCTTACGTCAGCAGTGCACCTTACATGGGTGGCCTCATAGGCCTAATGTCTCTTCAAGTTCCCTCTTCTACCATAACTGAGGGGACATCTCCTGCATTGAAACCGTTCCTGGTATTCCAGATTTGTGTCGGTCGTAGTTGAACCTCTTTCCAAAGCAAAGGCCACAAACCTCACATTCGAAGACTCGTCGGTCACTGAGGATTTCTTGAAGGTCGTGGAGTTTCTTCGCCATGGTTATCTAATTTATGGGGGGGGGGGGGGGAAATTGGAACATTATTTGAATACTACTCATTGACATTACATCATCCCATATCTAACTGATGGGATCCGTTGTCTTAAGGAACACCTCCTTTCCGTCATTTCTGATTCCTTGTCTCTTTTAGTGTTTTTCTTTACAGGTGGTCCTTCATAGGGTTTCAACCTATCGGCATGCTCCACAGCAAATTTAGTATTTCTCCCTTTCTTTATTCTGAACACAACATCTGTGATCTGCTTCACTACTTTGTGGGGTCCTTCCCAAGTTAAGCCTAGTTTTGAACTTTTCCCTTTCTTTTTTGCTGGATTGTGTAACCACACATGCATGCCCTCAGTGATTTTACAATCCTACGCCCTTTTATTAAAGTTTTTCTTTTGATGTTAAGCTGCAACTGCTAAACATTTCCTTGCCCGTTCATGCGCTACATATAAACGGTCTCTCAACCCTTCTGCATAATCACTAGTGTCGTTAGAAATTTCCCTGTCAGGTTTCTCAAGTGTTAAGTCTACCGGTAGCTCTACATTCCTCCCCAACATCATCATATTTGGGCTGTCCTGAATAGATTCCTGTGTGGCACTTCTATAAGCAAACATAGCGTAAGGTACTTGTTCATCCCAGTCCTTCTGATTCCTAACTGGATCCACTAAAGTAGCTACCATATTCATCAAAGTCCTATTGAACCTCTCCACAAATCCATCAGATTTTGGATTGTATGGAGTAGTCCTAGTCTTCTGTATCCCTAAGACTACACACTTCAGCTACAACTCTAGATTCAAAGTTTCTCCCTTGATCGCTGTGCACTTCTCTTGGTACACCATAGCGACAAATGAACTGCTCCACTGATGTCCTAGCAATAATCTCCGCTGTCTGATTTTGTAGGGGATACGCCTCTACCCATTTAGTAAAATAGTCCCCATATACTAGAATATATCTATTCCCTCTGTCCGACTCTGGCAATGGTCCAAGTATGTCCACAGCTATCCTCTCCAGTGGTGCTCCAACGATTTCTTTTGTTTACACAGAAAATAAATGCCGGGTCACAAGACTCATTTAGGTGAGTCATGATTTTGTCCGTTAAGTGAGACACTTTTGGACTCAAGTGATTCATTTGACTCACATGGAATGAGTCAAGTTACTCGGGCTGGAATAATATTTGGGTCTTTTGATTCATTTTGTGGCATTTAAATGAGTCACCATTTTGTCCGTGTAGTGACACACTGCCATGTGATAAACGAGTCTAATTACTCAGAATGGGATACATGTGAGTCATGTGACTTGAATGTTTTTTTTAACTGAGTCCTGTGCTGAAACACTGCAATGTGCATAAACCATCAAATTCGAAGACAGTTTACGCACAAGAGCATCAGTAACACAAGTGAAAAAAGATTTAGAGGGCATATATACCTTGTTGATCACATTATGCTTTTGCTCACTGCGCCTAACACTAGGCCTAACACAATGTAGGCCTAGTTAGTAAGTACTAACGTTAAACCTAGGCGTACGACGGCAAAGCCACTTTCGTAATTTAGGCTTGGCTACACACAGCAAACAGTGCTTGATAACAAGACATTAAAACACTACCGTGAATCGGGTAGATTGTATTCAGTTATTAACAACACGATAGCAGCGTTTTGAACATGAAAATACCTTAAAACGGAAAGAAAAAGAAAGAGCTCTGGCTCCCACTACTACGCGACAAAAACAATGGCGGATTGATGCAAACAACGGGTTTCCTGTGCTTGCCCGCACGGGCTCGGGGTGACTCGGTGCCAGCTTGGTACTGAGTTATATGTCAAACCAGACTCATTTTCAAGGGACAAGTGAGTCAACAATAAACATTCTAAGTGAGTCAATGCCCTTTTGACTCGCTACGTAAATTTCAGTGAGTCTGATGCGATGCATATGGTGTTAAATACGGGTCAAATGTACTATGACTCACTAAAATAGTCCAAAAGTGAGTCAAGTGATACAACAATTTGTTTGTGTGTAGGTGATTTCCGTCTGGTGCACATGCAGCTTTTCCTAATGAATGAACGTACATCCTGACTCAATCCAACCCAATAGTACCGCTCCTGCACTTTTTCTTTAGTTTTCCTAATCCCAAGGTGTCCAGCTGTCCTCGATCCACGTAGTTCTTGTAACTAACACTACCCCTCTGAATTTCCTAGGAAGAATTACTATGTAGTCCACCTGTTTCCCATTGTCCGATTCCCATCTTCTGCACAGAATGCCATCTCTTACTTCCAGTTGTTTCCACTGAGACCAATACAATTTGAAATCTGAAGACATTCCCGATTCCCAATCTGAAGACACTCCTTCCATTCTGGTCGTGCTTCAATATTTTCCACTATAGCCAACAATTTCCCCAATATCGGGTCTGCACGTTGAGCCAGACGAATTTCCTCTTTAGTGATATCTGGATCAATTGAAATGACTCTTACATGACAATAGGTTCCCTCCTCCATTGATGATGTCTTCGACATTTCTTTTGACACTGACTCTTGTTTCTCTTTCTTATCTGTTTCAGCTTCAAGTCATGTGGTGCTACTCAGCTGAGGTGTTTCGGTTCTTGGCTGTGTAACCTCATCTCCCTCCTGAGTAGTTTGATTTTCCATCGGTTCTTCTCGTCCACATTGCTGACATTATTTTCCTCAAGAGCCCATCAACATTCCCGTGTTGTCGTCCTGGTCGATGTATCAACGTGATATTGTGTTGGCTAATTGTCTCAATCCATCGAGCTAATTGTCCCTCCGGATCCTTGAAATTTGTCAACCAGCGAAGTGCTCCATGATCTGTCCGTATTGTTATTGCCCTGCCATAAACATACGGTTTGAAATGTTTCAGAGCAAAACCCACTGCTAACAATTCTCTTCTTGTCACACAGTAATTCTTCTCTGCTTTGGATAAACTTCTACTGGCGTATGCGATAACTTTCTCGAGCCCATCTTGACTTTGTGAAAGAACTGCTCCAAGTGTGTAGCCACTGGCATCGGTGTCAAGTATGAAATCAGACGCCGGTAATGGATAAGAGAGAATCGGTGCTGATACCAACTCCTTTAACACTGCAAAAGCCTGCTCGCATTCCTCCGTCCGCACGAACTGTCTGTTCTTCTCTGTAAGCCGGTGAAGTGGTCGTGCTATGTCCGAAAATCCCTTGATAAATCGACGGTAGTACGACGCCAATCCAAGAAAGCTTCTGATCTCTGTCACGGTCTGAGGGCATTTCCAATTCTACACAGCTTCAATTTTGTCAGGATCTGTTGTAATCCCATCCGCTGAAACGATATGTACCAAATACTGCACACTTCGTTTGAGGAGATGGCATTTCTTCGGTTTCAGCTTCAAGTTCGCCTCTCGCAGTCTTTTGAAAACTGTCTCCAGACGATTTAGTGCCTCTTGCATGGTTCTGCCAAATGACAATATGTCGTCAATGTATAGTAACAGGATTTCCCACTGTAGTCCTGCCATGACCCGGTAAAGCGTTCTAATGTAGCAGGGGCGTTGCATAGTCCAAATGGCATCACGCTCCAAGAGTAAAGACCTCCTTGCACAACAAACGCAGATTGGTCCTTCGCCTCCTCATCTAATTCAACTTGCCAATATCCCGAGGCTAAGTCAAGACTGCTAAACCATTTCGCTCCTGCCAAGGCGTTGAGTGAGTCCTCAATATTCGGTACCGGGTACGAGTCCTTTCTTGTCACGTCGTTGAGTTTTCTGTAATCAATACAAAATCTCATGGTGCCATCCTTCTTTGCCACTAAAACTACTGGTGAAGCCCACGGACTTGATGACGGTTCAATCAATTTCTTTTCGAGCAACTGTTTAACTTGTTTGTTAATCTCCTCTCTGTTTGGCCCTAGTTCTCTCCTTGGTCGCTGTTTGATGGGTGCTGATGTCCCCGTGTCAATCCGGTGTTTAACTAACTTAGTTCTCTCAATATCGGAGTCCCCCTTTGAGAAAACATCTTGATAGTGGATCAATAGTTGTGCCAGAGCTTCCTGTTCAGCTTGATTCAGATTCTCTGCACTGTCCTTCCACACATCTTGTAAATGTTCTGGAATCTCCATCTCCATATTAGTCATCACTCGAATTGTATTGAAGTTTGTTTCCTCTCGTACTGGTGTAGTTATGGAGTCCTCATCAACAGCAGAAAATACCCCAACCACTGTTCCTTGCTGTACCGTTGTGGCATGATCGCCAATGTTCATCAGACGAACTGGTAATACACTTCCTTCTGCATTTACTAAAGTTCGCGCTACCAAGACTCCTTTGTCTGTTAGATTACTCCTTTGCAGTCACTCAATAAGTCCACTTCCTTTGTAGTTTCCAGATTTCCTGAAAGTTGCATTCACTATCATTTCCTGTCCAGCTGGAAGTGTAGTAGTCTCCGTCGTAATTACTCGTAGCTGAAAGTTGTCCTCCTTTAATCTGTAAGGTAGCCTCTTTCAAATCCAAACGTCCACCTGTCTTCACCAAAAAATCCAATCCTAAAATTCCGTCATTGTGAATATCAGCCACTATCACCCAAAGTTTGATTTGTGTATTTCCTATTTACAGGTCACAGTTTCCACTTCCCATGACTGTAATTGGTGCTCCATCTGCTTGCTTAATTCCTGATTCCATTGTGGTCTGTGACAATCATCCATCCTCATGTAAGTCGACCTTGAAATTACTGTATGAGTTGATCCAGTGTCCACGAGAAACTTCACCCTCTTGTCACAAATTGTTCCCACCACAAAACACCTACTTGCATTGCAGCAGTCCTCTCATCCTCCAGGGCGTCATATAAATTACTTCCTACTTCGAGGAAGTTCTGTTCCCCCGATTTGCTGGGTCGCTGTGAGTCCTCGGCCACCTGTCGACCCTCCGAGCTGGCCCAGGGTTGTTTAACTGCATCTTTTGCTGTGGCCCATTCGTTCCTTTTGTTGGGCATTACCGAGCGATATGCCCAAGTTTCCCACATGCAAACCATGTAATGTCTCTGTTGGCGAAACTTTGTCGTCTAGTCATGTCCATCTCCTGTCCATTGTTTCGTGATTTTTCTGCAACTCCTTTACTGTATGTACTCATCAATTCAGTCAGTGACGCTCGTACATCGGCAAGTCCTTTTCCAAAGCTAGACATCTCCTCATTTATCCTATCACTTCCAGTGATGTTCCTTGTGTATCGGCTAGGTTTTATCCTATCTCTGCTATGTTCAACACGCAGAAAACATTCTGTTTCCAGTGCTGATCTAATAGCGTCGTCCAGTGTTGCTGGTTGTGACCTAAAAATTCCAGCTCTAATTTCAGAATCGTCTATTGCATCCAAGAAGTGTCCTTTAGCCAATCCCTCCCTCACTTCTCGTGGCACGTCCGGGTATGCCATTTCTGTCAAGTCTCGGATCTCCTGTCCTAGTTCTTGAAGAGTTTCATTCGTCTTTCTCCGTCTCATTCTTAATTCAAGAAGATAGTTCTCGTGGTGTTTCCCTGGCCCAAATCTTTGTGACAACTTCGTAGTTAGCTCATCATAAGACGTGTAACCACTCATAGGCATACTCCCAAGCACTTTTAAGGCTGGCCCTTGTAAGCGTGTAGCCAAATGAAAGGCTGCATCTCTGTCTGACCACTTATTTACCATCTTACATGCTTCAAAGTGTTTATAGTAATCTTCCCATCCAACTCGGCCATTCTGGGGTGACTTCCTTCCTGCTAACTTCACGTCTGTTTCGAAAATGTCCTTGCTCGCCAATGTTTCTGTAGTTTGCTCCTCTGTAGTTTTCGTCGTCCTCCCAATTAGCTCGCCATTCACCCATTTGTTTCGAGAGTCCCTGTTGATAAATCCCGTATTTCTCTTGTCCGTGTACATACTGTGCCTCTCCACCATCAAAATCAGTGTTCCGACCTCTGTTATCCAACAAGCCCATTCTTGTCTGCTCTTCTTGCTCTCCACATCCTAACTCAGGATAATTAACATTCAGTTCTGATCTCCATTCCTCTCCATGTTTCCTAGTTGCCTCTCCTGAGGAGAAATTCTTCCCCTTCAGGACTTGAGTTTTCTTTCGAGCTCCCTGTTCCATTTCAGTTTCCTTTGTCGAGTTCTGGTTCGGTTGTCCTGGGTAGTTCTTGTACTGCTGATCCCTGAGATGTCACCACATCCGTCCACGGGAACTTCCATCCTGTTAATCTTGATGCTTCGTTCTCCTCTGTTTCTCCTCCCGATCTAAAGTTCTCACTTCTGCCACGTCTCCTTTTCGTCTTACACTCTCCCTTGTCTACTGTTACTGCTTAATTAAACTGCTTACTCCTTACTGTTTATCCCACCGCTGCCACCATTGTGGCGGAAATTTGAAAAGTGTGATCGGTCCGTATGATTCGCGGTCCGTCAAACTTGTCCAAGATGTTACCAGGACGATAGCGCTGCCACCAGGTGGAAAATGTATAGGCCCTAAACCCCCGGAGTTCTGCCTCACCGGTTTAGTATTTCTTAATCTGCGTCTAAAGTTCGTAGTCAAAATATATGACCCAGTGAAGAAGTTAAGTGAAGTTGCAAACAGTCTTACTATTACTAGTTCCTAAGGACTGACTCAAGAAAGATACACCTCAGGCACATCTTCAGCACAACTTGAAAATTAGCAATTTAATTCAAAACTGAACGACAGTCAAAAGAACAATGCCAAAGATGAGCTTAAACTTAAATTAATTCAAAGCTGAGAAAATACAGTAAATGGCAGTGCACTTTGCACTGGTGAGGAACGAGTCTAGCGGCCTAATCTCTGGAAATTATTTCGTCACCGACACCACGAAGTGACCTTAACCCCCGCGAAGTGGAAAATGTGTGTTTTGAGATACAAGCGATTTAAGTTGGCGATGTTTTGAAACGGTGATCTGAACATCGTTTTAGCCTCAAAATTGATATGTTTTTACATTGTCTGAAAGCTGGGATCTTGAATGTCACGTTAATGTATGATTTTCATTAAAATAAATTACTATTAATGAGTTATCAAACCAATCAACCATAACGTCACTTCGTGAAAACTCAAAATTCAGATTACGCTGTGTTCGAGTTTTCACGAAGTGACACTAACCACGTGTATTAGCTTATGGGTTAGCGCTACTTCGTGATGACGCCAGAAGTGAGTCGCGCATATCACGTGACATTTGTGTCACTTCGTGAAAACGCAAAACCCGTTTTTGACGCGTAGTGTGCAGGCATTTTACACGCGAAAGAATGGTATAGTACACTTTGTGAAAACGCATTTTCCGGTTTTGACCCATTAAGTTGCAAATGTTAATTAATGTTTATTAATGTTTTGACAAAACTAATTAACTATGTGCTTAGTAACTTCTTGAGGTGATAGATTATGTGTAATTAATCACAAATCAGGAAAAAAAAATCGAAATCGCAAAATATCGATTTTTCGAGGTTAGTGTCATTTCGTGGTGACGGTGACGATTTACCCGAAGGGGGAGGGGAGGATACCTTTAAAGGATAGTGCTCTCTGCACTGGGAGGCAAAACAATCAGTCTCTAAGTTATTCCCTAAACTTTACTATAAATTTAACAACGGGCAAATCCTATGCCCTTATAAAAAATAATAATACGACTAAAGGCAATTACTTCTGCCAGTTCAAAAACAAATATCACTACGTTAGGCAATTTCGTCTGCCGGTAGTTTCTCAAATATAAAACGACTAGGCAATTCCGTCTGCCAGTCCAAATGTCTCGCTAAGTCAAGGCCTCTGACGGTCTGCCAGTAGTTTCTTGAATCTGATTAGCTCCTGAGATAACTTAGATGACCTTAGATTAGTTTATCCAGCTCCTCCATTCCAATAATAAGCGACTTACAAAGTGTCCTCCAAATTCGGCTCCTCAATTGGCTCCTCTGCTCCTCAACTGGCTCCTCTGCTCCTCAGCTCCTCACTGGCTCCTCAGTTTCTTAATTCAAACCCTCCCTAATTTAAATTAAGATTTAATTAAACCACTTTCCCCTAGCGAATAGGCGAATAACAAACTGGCTCCGTTTGCGCCTAAGAGCTCCTTAACTGGCTCCTCAGCTGGCTCCTCAGCTCCTCAATTACTCCTCAACTTCTTAATTCCAAACCTCCCTAACTTAATTTATAATAACTATTTTTGCCCAGTGAATCTGCACGCTAATGTAAACATTAAACAGGCTCTGTACGTGCCTAATAGGCTCCCTCACTAGCTCCTCAACTTCTCAGAGATCAGCAGTACAACTACAACTTGACAAACTCAGAACTAAATCACTCGAACCCCGAATTCACAAAAATCTGCCCTATTTATACTCTTTGGATCGCGCGCCTTACACACAGACTGCGCGTACGCGTAGTACATAAGCCACGCCCACAAGTTGCAAACTAGCAAAAATTACTACACACAACAAAGTTTTCATTCATCTGAAAAATCAATAATTTATACTGTACATTCATCACTCAAAGTATACAAATATTCCTTAAATCCTAAGCTTTCATTTACACTGAAAACAGAACAACAGATTTCCCCAGATTTCTCACAATAAGGCAAAAACAAAGTTGGTGACTGAACGTAAACATGACCTAATTTCATTGATAAAAATCCAGTGATGTCATACTCATGAATATTCATGAAGCATTTCAGGCCTTGGCAGACGAAATCATTGCAAATTTCGGTAAATAATTCCCTACTGAAATATTTTCTACCAAAAACAAAGTATTGAAATAGGTAAAGATAAAGGAAATACAACTTTCTGCTCTTATAAATCTCAGTTTTATAATCTAAAATCAGAAATATTCTTTAAAAAACTTTAGGCCAATCCGAACAGATTTTAGAAACAAGGAGGCGGCCATGTTGGATTTACCCTAACTCTATTTTAGCACACACAAACACATGGCAGTGGCAGTGCATGAAAACAGCTGACGGTTGGTGAATACTAGCGATAAAATAAGTCATCAAACAGTTATAAAAGTGGATGGAACCTAATAAAAAGTTACCCTGATGTACAGGTGAGTCTAAGAAAATGACCAGAGTGGCATTTTCGTCACAGGGGCCAAAGATACACACTGATAATTATGACTGACCTTCAATATGATATATAAAGAAAAAGTGGCGTTTAATAGGTTGCAACATTCTTTCTAACACTTGGATTTTTCTCAGACCAGTCGATCTCATAGTACTTTGTGCACGGGTGTCAAGTGATGTCCAGGTATGTAATTACCATGATTACTTCCCCCTTTTCCATTAATAAAGTTAAACTACACTGGTCACTAAGGTGTGCATACTCACCCTGCTATTTTTAGATGGCTTAAAGTCCTTTTTGTGAATGTTTTTAATCAACATATTGCGGCTACTGAGGGACGACACTTCCCAATTGCTGCCGGCAGGAAACCGGTGCAGCTGCCACGGTTGCGAGCAAGCGCGTTCACGATGCGTCATGCTTTGGCGAGTGAAGATCGCACACCGAAATTTTCCATTTTTACAGTTTTCTGAAAATCTGGTAATTAGCTCAATTATACACGAAAATATCTCAAGATATGTAACTGTCGCCTATGTAACTGTGCACAAACTCGCCGCAAAACGCGTCCCAGCAATGGCGGATTTGAAGGGCGCCAACTTGTGACAAAAATACAGCGCTGCCGAAAACGCGCGTAATGGATTTGTCTATACATGTCTGTGTATTTGAACGATACATGTGATGTATTTGAACGAGTGTATTTTAATGTATTGCAACACATTACATGGAAATACGCCCTAACTTGGGCTAGCCCTAGTAATCATGCCTTTACTCAAATTAATGATTTTTGTTTTGAATGGCACATTATCAACACGGTTCCTTATATTATTAGAAATTCGGCCCAATCATAGTGTAGTGTAACGTCGTTGAACAGCGATTATGTTAGGCAGGATAGGATAGTCCTGAACGTGCAACCTGTTCACTGATTTCAGGCAAAACCGAAGCGACAAGACTTGTCTCGTTTTGTTTTTGTTAAAAAAAATGTATGTAACCAGCAACATGCCTTGTCCTTTGTCCTATATTAATTAAAACAATATGTTTAGAATTAAAATAATGTTTTTATCGTGGTAAAATGTCTTGCAGGGCTAGCTCACCCCCTCAATTTTCATTACATGTCCTGCATAATATGTTTGTCGATGCAATAGCCTATATCACATGCTATGAATGAAGCAGTGTTAAGCTAGGGGTGAGGTGGGAAGGGAGTATGGCGGAAGGGGGGGGGGGGGGTTGATAAATACCCTGAACTAAAATGCCCTATATATCTTGTGCGGTGTAAACATGCTGCTTATAGGGCGTTGTTGGTAATTCGTATCAATGTGGACAGCTATTTAATCTGCTTTTCTTGCTTGAAAAAAAATCTGCATATTTTGTGGGCAGTGGGGAGATTTTCAGAAAAACGTCCGAGAGGTGATGCTGTCCAGTCGCAACACGAACCGGCGTATTGCAATTTTTGGTGTTTGGAGAAAACAGATTTAACGGTGGCCATTCTTTTGGTTGGCTCTTTTCTTATAATTCTTGTGCAAGAATTAAATCAATTTTGTTTCAGCTAAAAAATTATAGTGCAACCGTAATTTTATGCCATCCATTTGCTTCTCAGATGCTAAGTTTTTAATATATTTGGCTCCCAAGATACACGTCACTGGGTAAAACGTACTTAATTAACACTCGGATTGGAATAACAGTTTTTGAGGATGAGCACTTAGATGAAATAAAAACATTAATGCCAAACAGTTTAGTTTGGCAAAAAAATAGGATACGGTTCGTGGTGCAATTGATAAATTTTAATGTCCTTATTTTCAAGCCTAAGGATATCAAATGCATGTTTGAGCAATATATTATGTCCATGCTGAACTATTACCTTGATATATTGTCCAATTGTGACCAGAACTTTGGATCCAAATTTTTCCAAATGAAATACACCGCTGTCAATAAGTGTGCGCAAATAAAAATTTGTGACAGTAAAACCATCACATGCATCATTAGTTGACTGCATTTTGCTAATGAAGAAATTCTTGCCAAGTCAATAGCATTGCGGCAGCACGTTGTAACAATACTCACTATTTACACTTTCATCGCTTGTCAAACTAACCAAAGAATACGTTGTGCTATAAGTTAACGAGCAGTTTCTGAAACTTTGCATTTCCCTCTTAATTTAAGCATGACCCACTGCCACGGTAAATATACCAACGCATGTGGAATTGATTATCTTCCGGGTAGTGCGCATGATAACATCATTTCTCTCATCCGGCTTTTCAAAAGGGTCCTCAATTTCTTTTACAGCTCTAATCAATGCCTGTCCTTGGACTATTTGCCACAACATCATTTCGGACACGACATGATGTTCATAAAACTCTTTGCTTCATTTTGAGATGAATTTGATATGTACGCACATTTCTATAGATACTTGAGCAATGTTGGACCCCCAACTGAAGCTAAAGTCGGGTTGCAGGGTTACATATGGTTTAAGTGCTTTATGATACACTTGAATGGCTGGGCATGCCGGACAGCGAATTTTCTATTCTATTCCTAAACAACGATATTAAATGAGGTGCCCGTTTTCACCCTCACTACAGGTTAAGCAATATGAAACTGTTCGCCAACAAAAGAGAGACAGGGATGTTTAAGAGAGACTTGAAACCTTATACATGTACAACGTCTGAAGTTCGGAACGCTTCATCGTTTCATCTGGAAACGTCGCCTGCTCAAAAGTGGAACTTGCGATGTACCCACTGGGAACAGCCAAGGAACGCCATTTTTTTAGCAAACGTTGTTTGTCTGTCTCTATCTGTTCGTATAATACTCGGGAACGGCCTGTTTCAGTAGGGAGGGAAAGCGCGTTTCCGATACATTATAGAACACATGGTTGACATCACACTTTCGCTAAACAATACGATTCCGCATAAGCATTAAAAAAACACATCGAAGTACCACAGTGCCTTTGAAAATGGCAAAACGAAAATGGAAAAAAAAAGATTGAATGGGACACAAACATGAATTTTGAACAATTACATTTAAAGACCTATAGAGGTCACAAAATATATACATGTACTATAAATTCTTCAGTTATTGCTGCTGCCTTCTCTTCCTCAACTGACTTTTCTTCAAAAAGCAGCTCATGATAGGAGTGAGACAACAGTGGGATCATGTCTGTATCGCAGAGGTTGATCTGGTCCATCTTCTTGGTTCAAATTATCGTCAGTGCATGGTACACTGTCGGCTTTCAAGCAGAACTTCTTTCCATTTCTTCCTTCAAGAGGCGCACACGCGCAGAGCCCTGGAGTCTGAATTTGATGAAACTTGGGAAGTTTACAATGCTTGATCTCCATTTGGTGCACTGCTTCGCCATTTGTGTCTTTGATATTATGTATAATTTTTTGAAAGAGTTTCTTAAGATCACAGAACTCGGCTGAACATCTTTGTGTAGGTTTCTGTTCCGGTGGAAGACTGTAAAGTTCATCTCATAATAGAAAAAAAAAATTGGATCAGTCCGACTTCAAAGGCGCAGAATAAACTGCAACAGGCGATACTGTCACTATAATTAGGTAGTCTTTGGTGACCAAAAATTTATTTGCATGTGCCGACAAGACCCGATAATTTAAGAAGAAAATTTGCACGCACTTCATAATCGCGCACTTCGCGCAAGGGAGTAAACAAGGAAGTAAATCCAATCAATGTATATTGTGTATATTTTGTTTGATGGATATCTTAGTGATAGCCCGACGAATATAGTCTTTTCTGATAAATTTGAAACAAGCAGAATTCCACGAACGCCTCAATTTAGTTCTTAGTTGAAAGAGCCACGAAGCAAAATCGCTGCGGATTCCACGCCTTTCACCTTTCTGCATTATTTATCCGATCATGATTACGCTATAGACAACATATCCGCCCCTCCTTATTCGGGGTCTTCTCAATGTTCCCCAATACCGACTTTCTCCAAAATTCTTAGAATTAGGGTTAGGGTTGGGGGCACCATTTTCCAAGAGTTCAGTTTATTGTGTGACATACAAAGAGTGGGGGATGCCCCCAGTGGAAAAAAATGTGGGGGGCAGGGGGAGGGCAATGGCCTTAAGAAAATGTAGATCAAATACATTTCCAAAAGACGAACAAATTAAAGCCCCTGCGTCTTTATTCTGCAAAGCAACACTCTGAGGTGTGCAGCAATTCAGATGGGGTCTACCCAATGTTCCCCAAATTCTTAAGGTTAGGGCTAGAGTTAGATGGTTATGGTTGGGGAATATAGATATTGGGAAACATACATTGCCATAAACCACAGTGCCTGAAACTGTGTTCACCGTTTGTCAAGTCATGATGAACTACATGAAGTGTAGATGGATGTACAATTTGACAAACTAAACATACGTGCAACTTTGTTATCAAATGAGGAAACTGCCAAGCAATTTTTTTTCGGTCTGATCTAAAAATATGTTAGGTTATTAGCTGGCCTGGTGCTCAACAGCAACAGCAAATTTTAAATGAAGTGGAGGAAACATAAGACATTCCTGGTGTGGTAGGCTTAGTGGAAGGAACCCACCTCGGAATACCGTTCTCTTCAAAAGGGATCAATGACTACATCAATCGCAAATCACTTGTATCAGTGGTGCTTGTATGTTCAGCACTAACTCTCTTTTCCCTAGAAGTCCATCCAATCCTCCAAAATCAAATACTATGGCAAACTCAATCCACGGGCGTTGCGAGGAGAGGAGGCGGAGGGGGGGGGGGCTTGCAAAACAATCCATTGTTGACATTTTAAACATGGATTCCATGCCTTTTCATCAGACTTCTTACCGCTGGCGATTTCTCCTTTCATTGAATTAACAGTCACTTCTTTGTAATTTTTTCCCTGTTAGTTCCACCTATTTATTAGTTGTCTGTGTGGCACTTATGCCTAGGTCTTGCATTTAAGATCTTTAATACCTTGCCTCACAACTGGCGCAAGGGTTTAGCCCAAGGTGTAAATCCGGGGGGGGGGGGAGCGTGGTGCATCCCTAAATGTGCAAATGCAATCTCTAACTCTATCACTTGTTGGCGCTAACATTCTAATATTTTTTTGCGAAAACATGACTCGGAAACTTTTGATGTGAAATCGAGATCGTTGAATGTTGTTCTTCTCTGAATATACAGCATTCACAGAGCTGCAATTCATCAGGTTAGTTGTTCAGCACCCTTCTTTGGATTTTGAGCACGTTTGTTACCGCAAACGAATATTATGCACAAATTAAAAATGATGGACTATACTCTTAACTGCGGCCGTTTGAAGCCTGCCCTTTGTGAACCTTTGGCGCTCATTCTAAGTATCTTCAGTGACACACATCATTACACATACAAATGCGGTTCCATTCCGGTGACTGCGTTTTCCAAACGAGCAGCCGTACATAGCCCTTTACAACACATTGTTGTCACAGCAACGTTACCGTCAGTATCTTTCACACCACGTATGCAGGGCTAGGACCTCCGCGCCCTAAATTAAATACTCCACTCAAGCACACATTAAAGTGGCAGTGCCTTAGGTAGTGAAGTTGCCCTTTATTTATTGAATGAAGGGGAGAGTAAAATGCGGTCGATTGCAGTTGTTCGTCTTACACGCGTGCAAGCTAATTGAAGACTGGGAGTCATGGGGAGGAAATCTTCATTATTTTGAACGTTCTGCAACCATGTAAAACGTACCATAACGCATCCATTAAAATGCCCAGGATGTTAAAATCTTTCCGTTTCGTGATATTTTTGACTCAGGTTTGCTGCTTGCAAAGAGTCAGCTGTGATCTTCAAGGTAAGACCATTTTTAATGTACTTTTTTATCATTTCTGTGTGTGACTTTAATGTTAGGTCTTGCCCTTCACCGACGTTTTTAAACACCGCATACTCGGTGTGTTACCTCCCGAGTGAAAGTTGGAAAAATCACTCGGGTGGGACTCGAACCCACGACCTCCTGCTTTCTAGCGCAGATGTCTTACCACTCGACCACCGAGCCAATGGGATCGGCCGGCCGGTTCGAATATGATGTACATAGCACTATGATGTACATCTGCACTAGAAAGCAGGAGGTCGTGGGTTCGAGTCCCACCCGAGTGATTTTTCCAACTTTCACTCGGGAGGAAACACACTGAGTATGCGGTGTTTAAAAACGTCGGTGAAGGGCAAGACCTAATTTGATTTATATCACCCCGACGCAAAAATTCAATCTTAAAATAGTTTATGCGGTACCCGCTGCTATGTACATCAGATTCGAACCGGCCGGCCGATCCCGTTGGTTCGGTGGTCGAGTGGTAAGACATCTGCACTAGAAAGCAGGAGGTCGTGGGTTGGAGTCCCACCCGAGTGATTTTTCCAACTTTCACTCGGGAGGTAACACACTGAGTATGCGGTGTTTAAAAACGTCGGTGAAGGGCAAGACCTAATTTGATTTATATCACCCCGACGCAAAAATTCCATCTTATAATAGTTTATGCGGTACCCGCTGCTATGTTCATCAGATTCGAACCGGCCGGCCGATCCCGTTGGTTCGGTGGTCGAGTGGTAAGACATCTGCACTAGAAAGCAGGAGGTCGTTGGTTCGAGTCCCACCCGAGTGGTTTTTCCAACTTTCACTAGGGAGGTAACACACTGAGTATGCGGTGTTTAAAAACGTCAGTGAAGGGCAAGACCTAATTTGATTTATATCACCCCGACGCAAAAATTCCATCTTAAAATAGTTTATGCGGTACCCGCTGCTATGTACATCAGATTCGAACCGGCCGGCCGATCCCGTTGGTTCGGTGGTCGAGTGGTAAGACATCTGCACTAGAAAGAAAGGAGGTCGTGGGTTCGAGTCCCACCCAAGTGATTTTTTCAACTTTCACTCGGGAGGTAACACACTGAGTATGCGGTGTTTAAAAACGTCGGTGAAGGGCAAGACCTAATTTGATTTATATCACCCCGACGCAAAAATTCCATCTTATAATAGACTTTAATGTTTGCATCCTTTAAAAATTAAAAGTATTTGAAAATTCTAGTCCACCCCCCCCCCCCCCCCCAAAAAAAACCTGCTGCATGGAAATTTGATTTGTTTTTAATAAGTGAACCCCGAAAGAATTTGGAAAAGACACGTTTATTGAACAGATATTCCTCGCCCGTAAGCATGCTTTTAGGGTTAGCAGAGAGGACACGACAAGAAAACCAGGTATAAAGTTTTGTATTTTCGAATGGTCACCAAACGTTTAACGCGAATCGTCGTAAACTTGTTTGTTAATCTCGTTTCTCGCCTTGTCAGATGAATTCACCTTTTCTTTGTAACGGTCCATAGCTCCGACGCCTCATGAACATTCGGATTATCGAACATTCGGACCAACGATCCTTTGTGCTACCGCAGCAAACGTTCAAACCTCACTTTATTTTGGGGTACCGATTTTCTAACGATGAGTGTTGTGGTAGCATTGTTCCCTAGATTTCTCTATAAAGTACGGACTATCGAACCTTCGGATCCAAACACTCTTCGGTTTGTCTAACCTTCGGACTATCTGGCGGACACCTTACTTTTACCGGCTAGACACAGCTGGAAACAAAATGCAAGGGTGGTGCAAATGTAGAAATGCAATTTTGATATCTGGTTTGTGTCAGTCATGTATTGTACCAAACTGTGGTGTGTGACAATGAGTTTTAACAATTCTATTTCTATATACAACTCTACATACTTAAAAAAAAAAAGTGTGACATTAAAAAATAATAGCGTCCGAATGAATTGGAGACTCAAACCGTGTTTTTTTTTTTTAAATATGTGCTCAAATTTTGTCGAGAAAATTTAGTTCAGGAAAACCTGATATATTTAATCGAAATGAAAATCACAGTATGTAGTATCTAATTTTGTACGTGTATTTGTATGTTTTATTAACATCTTAAAGACTCAGTTACTATTACACAATGCTGAATCATCTGGAGTTTTCTTATTTAAATGACAGACATTTTTTTATTAACCTTTTTTTCTCTATGTTCAGTCATGTATCACACTGTGTTTATACTTGCGAAAGTTGCACGTCAATAATATAATACGTTTATTCTGCCAAATGTAGTATTGGGCGGCAAAATGCCTTTTTACTATAAAGAATGCCCCGTTTCTTCAAAATGCATATCTGGTTTGCATTAAGATGCTCTTTTACTTTTTACCTCTCTTTTTTTTGCGAAATGTGGTATTTGGCGGCCATTCTATTCCTAAACCGTGTCAGAATTCATGCTTAAAAGTAAAGACCCCACATTGTCTGCCATTTTATCTGATATCTGCCTGAACGGCATACTTCTCCAATGATGTGTTACAAAAATGAAACAAACTACTTAAGCGCAATTATTGTTCTGTTAAAATTATTGTTTTTATTACTCGTCATCGTGTACAATTATTTCTTAGCATTTGAAATGACTGCTTCGACGCCTCATTAAGTCCAACAAAATATCATCCTCCAAACCAAGTAAAGGCCCATGAATCTGACGCCACATAAGTCAGACGTTTCATAAGTCTGAAACATGGTTTTTCCGTTGTCGAAATAAGGCGTTGTACTTATGAGGCATCAGAGCCCTATAACTCGAATGCCTCAACAATCCGACGCCTCATAATTCGGAATTTTTGGACTTACGGGAGTCCCCATCTGTAGAATTTGGTATTCGGTTACAAGCTAAGCATTGTGTGAATGCCTCAAACTAAAAGAAAGCACCTAATCTTAACGAATGGATTCAAATATGCTTTTTTATGCGATTGCTCTGAAGTAAATGTCATGCTGTTTCCTTGACTTTAATAGCTCTTTCTCGTTCACATTTAAACGACCTATCATGTGACGTTCATGTTATCAATTATCTTGGAATTCGAGTAGAGAACAATCTGCAGCACTAGAAGTCGATCTATTGATTGTTCGCGCGGAAAGAGCAAGCGATCCCCGACTAAAAAGCATTTTCACGAGTCCGACAACGTGCCATTGTAATTGAGGCCACGGTCTGGTTCGATATTCTTCGTTGTCACAGCAACGTTTACACACCTGTGAAATGATATGCATGTTTTATGTTTAATTAAGCCCGACGAGGAGAGCCATCGTATATGCATAAACAATAAGCACCCACGCATAGAATTGTGGCATATAGATGGCAACATGCCATGACGGTTCGCAGACTGAGTAGTAATAATAATAAAGCCTGATTAGGTGATCTGAAGCATACAATTAACAACGGAACACGACTTTCCGGAGACCGAAAAGCAAAGAAAGCATGAGTAATTAACTGGGGCAAACACAGTAAAAGCCGTTCGTTGCGGCAATTAATATCAAACTGTTTTTATCTATTTCGAAGGGCAGTTATTGTCCAGCCGAGTTTTGTGGTCATACAAACAACATACCTTTGTTTATTATAAACCAATTCCTTTTGGTACACAAGTCAACCAATTCAGGTTTGGTTAGGTAAACGCATTTTTCTTCATCAAACATTACCACAAAAATAGTGCTTGTTCATCTCAAGCTTTCATCAAAATGGCAGCATATTCTACTCAGTTGATGGAAGAACATAGTTCATTCCTTGAAAGCCATTTTTTGGTCGGTTAATCCAACCAATGATGCGGTCCTGCCAACATTGGACATTGTTTTATTCAGTCTTTGGGCCTACTTTACACCGTGAAAATGTTAGTTAAAAATTGTTCGCCATCCATTCAAAATATTATTTTATTTCATTAGGAAACATATATTTTTCACACACAAAAAATACAGCAAGCAGAAAATATTTTGGTTTTTTTATTGGGTAAAGTCGATTAACAATTAGTGATGGGTAATCTGTACTCTACCATAAAAATAACACCTAAAATGGAATTTTATTGAGCTAACATAAGGATATTAGATCGTCGCATATCTGACGAACCGACGAATACGCGCAAATACGCGGAAACGCAATTCTGAGAAAAACGCGTTTGAAGTTGAACACTTTTTACGTGTCCCTTTTCGATGCTTCTTTCCCCTTTTGTGCATTCTTAATTATGTAAGGTAGTTATTTGATTGTTAAAATACATCTATTACTTTGTTTTTTTGCTTGTAAGAGTGAAGGTTTGTCTAGTTTTTGCTGTGAAACTTATTCGTCACTTCCCGAGATAGCAATAAACGTCATTGTGCTTATTCGCCAAGTTAACATGTCTTATTCGTCACTTTGTAAGATAACATTTTGACTGTGCGCGCGTTTTCGTATCACAAATCCATTGCATATTCGTCACTTCTTTACAACACTACGCGCATTTTCAAACAAATCGTCGGTCGCACCACGAACCGGCGTATCTCGATTTTTTGCCAAATTGAGTTTTTGTCATTAACGTTATTATTTCATCAAAGTGCTCATTCTCAGAAAGTTTTATTCCGATCGGAGTTCTAATTAACTAAGAACGCTAATTAGATTGTGCGGCGTATCTCTAAAAAATGAAAAATGCTGCACCACGAAGTGGCGTATCCCGATACGCCGCTTTACACGCTAATTCCCATAGTGCTATGACGTCACAAAGCAGCGTCGACATGAAAAATTGGAATTAAGCGTTTCACGAACCGACGTATCTCTGTATCTGGCACACGGCCACTATTACGCGCGTTGTATAACATAGGAAACACGTGATAAAAATCTGTTTCACGAAGTGACGAATAACTTTGGAGCAGAATTTCTCAAAAACTAAGCAACTCCGATGCACACGGATTGCACACAATAAAGTTCAATCTATAATTTACTAGCAAAAACGAAACAGCTTGAATTCTTACACAGAGAGTATATGGAATGAACCTACAAAATAATGACCAACTTTAAATCGGTTTTTCTCGAAACACAAAAAAATGCGATACGTCGGTTCGTGGTGCAACCGACGAAATGTGTATGTTTTACAAACATTTTCTATTTTTTTAAGGAAAAAATATGGTAACACTTAAATCCAAGTACTTACTATTATTCGTCACTTCGCGAGATAGCAATAAACGTCATTGTGCTTATTCGCCAAGTTAACATGTCTTATTCGTCACTTTGTAAGATAACATTTTGACTGTGCGCGCGTTTTCGTATCACAAATCCATTGCATATTCGTCACTTCTTTACAACACTACGCGCATTTTCAAACAAATGTGTATGTTTTACAAACATTTTCTATTTTTTTTAAGGAAAAAATATGGTAACACTTAAATCCAAGTACTTACTATAATTTTTTAATAATATACAGTAGCCTAATAAAAAAAGTATTATAAGGCCAAAAAAAAAAAAGTCTCCGGTTTCTGGTATGCGCGCGCGTCGCCGTAGCCATGCGCGTCGGCAAAATGAAAAAGTTTTTTTTCAATACAAGATGATGCTTTAAAACCGCCAAACTCACTGGTTTGACTGGAATTCTGCTGCTGCACAATTTTAACGTGTTTTTAGAAGGGGTTATGATCGAGAATAAGATTTATGTGGCCTCTCTGAACTCCCATATATTTGCACTAAGTTTAGTTGGGCACCATTTGCAGTCATCAGCCGACATTTGAAGCAAAAAAAAACTGGTAAAAAAACAAAAGCCGCGTCGCCGCACCACTTTTTGGGCAAGCTCCATACCAGAAACCGGAGACTTTTTTTTTTTTGGCCTAAAGGAAAATATCTCGAATGGACGCAACAAAATAATAGGAACACAAAACTGTGAATGCGAACTAACAACGAACAACACTATTTATTCATTCATTCATGCATTCATGCAATCATTAATTCATGTAAGACAGCAATTGTTTTAAAAATAATTAATTTTATGTCATAATCCCATAATTATTGTCTTCCAGGGTACAATCATCTTAGTAAAGGCGTGTTATCATTAGACATTCTGCTTCAATTAGCCGCTTAAAGGGCTCCGTTTTCGAGAATACAAAACCTCGAAATGCAGTATTTTGGGGATCCTATAAAACGTCGTCTTTGAAAGAAAGTGTACCGCACACGTTGAAATAATTGATATTTTTATTTCATTATCCTAATCATCACTCACCAGGTAGGGCACAAGTTATTTCAGTATAGGCCACTTAAAAGAGGCTCCGTTTTCGAGAATATCTGGAAATGCAGTATTTTGGGTTTCTCAAAATACGCCGTCTTAGCAAGAAAATCTACAAATAAAACTTATTTTTATGTCATCATCCTGAGTATTACCTTCCTGGGCACTCTTCATTTTCGTTATGGGCTTATTCCTATGAGGTCTTATGCTGAAATAAGCCACTTAAAGGGGTTCAATTTTCGAGAATATCTCGAAATGCAGTATTTTGGGTCTCCCATAGAACGCAGTTTTAAAAGAAAGTGTACCGCACATGTTTTGAATAAATATTTTTTTTTAATTTAATAATCCTATTTTCACCTTCTAGGGTGCACTTCATTTCAGTATTGGTTTATTCCAATAAGGTATTCTGCTCTAATTAGCCGCTTAAATGGACTCCGTCGAAATGCAGTAATAATGCTTTCCTATAAAACGCCGTTTATGAAAGAAAGTGTACCGCACGTTTTAAAAAAAATATCCTAATTTTCATCCCTTAGGAGGCACTTCATTTCAGTATGGGCTGATTAAAATGAGGTTTTCAGCTCTTGTTAGCCACTTAAAGGGGACCGTTTTCGAGATTTTCTCGAAATGCAGTAGGCCTTTTGTGGAATTCCTATAAAAGACCGGTTTTAAGGAAAGTATATCGCACGTTTTAAATGAATCTGTCGCGCAGTCCTAGCCTAGTACATTTTGTACTCCGTTCATTTTAGGATTACAACTACACATAAACTACACTACACATTGCATAAAGGTGAAGTAGTAACTCGTTTTAGTCATCTTTATAATGTTGCAGCGCCGTTAGTTTGTTTTGAAAGCTGACGGAAAGCGTGCAAAACGTCCCTGGTTCCCTCATACGCCATTCAATTATTAGGACAAGTGTGTGCGTAACCAATGAATAACTGGTTATTCGTCACTTCGTCAGATACTGGATGCGCGCTGTTCTGATATGACCAAGTGCCGATTCGTCACTTAGTGGGTTTCGGAACTACAAAAATGAAGTGCTTTCAAGAATTAAAAACCTAAAAATATTAAAATTCGAATATTTTTAACCCTCAAATTCATTAATAAAAAAAAACTCACCACAATGACCAATTCGTCACTTCGTCAGATATGCGACGAGAGGTTGGGAAAGCTATTAATTATTGGTTAATCAAAAGTGTTGGTCAATCCTTTCACCATGTTTGATATATATGATTTAATATCACTTTATTTGGTTATGGAGTGTTCAATGAATTAGGGTGCCAATTTGTGACATTTTGACCTAAAATGAAAACGTTGATTGACATTTATAATGTTCAGTTTAACTTAAAAGTATTGAAATTGCTTATTAATTGTAGGCAAAATCAGGACATTATTTTCTCCAGAAATGCCAAAAATACCATGTAAAAACCCATCTGCAGATACACGAGTAGGTACACCAAATTATTTTTCTGCGCTTTTTTTTATTCATGTTCAATATGTTAAATGTATTTTTGTCTTACGAAGTGTAACACATCGATGTTTATTGTAAAAAATAGTCTTGTTTTGACTATAACAATAATGTGCATGATTAATTAAATTTCGCGGACAACAGTTTGCACGTGAAACTTAGTAAATGGCCAAAAATTAAAATTTCCAAAGCATGCAATCTTTATGATTTCACAATGGACATGTAATTAAAGTTTATGCATTTGGATACGTCAGCGAGCCCAATAATCTTTATTTTTTTTACAAACATTGCACAAATGTCCAGTGTAAAATGGACACCAAAAAATAGTTGTTGTTTACACCTGAACCAATTTGTGCTATCAAACTGCGAATGTCTCTCAACTAGTTTTTCTTTTTGACGGAATGAGCTGCGCTGCAAAACAGTGAAGCAAGTCGGTTGTCATCTTCAAAAATTACCCTTTTTCAATAAAATGTCCAACATTTTGCCCAAAGAGATATTGCAATAAAATATAGCTGGCGGTGTGCCAAATTTGTATATATGCGCACTCACTCGCTTGCATTTTTTTTTATATAGAACCAGTAGCCCCTGATTGGCTACCCTTGTCTACATCACTTTGTGAGTTCTATTTTTGTGATTCCAAATCCGACTTCAATATTTTCGGCTTTTCTTTTTAAACAATCTGATATTACACATGAACATTACAGCTACAAACGACACAATACGTATGCCGGCCTCGCAAGATATTTGCATCGGGGGGTAGGAGAGCTGGACATATCAAACTGGACGTTTCGTAAATTGGTCCTGCTGTTCCTATTCAGTTGAAGATTTAGTTGTGTTCCTATTCGGTTGAATAGGAACACAAATGTTAATTAATCACTCATCATATGTTCTGCTTGCTTTTTGCAGCATTATCGGTCATTGGCAAGCCAGCATCGCAAAGCATGGGGTATTACCCAGCAGGAAATGCAGTCGACAACAACATAAATACGTTCTCACATGGAGGTAAGCTGTTTAAATCTTGGATTTGTTTTTCGACACCGGTTGTATCAAAACCAAAGATAGACCTAAATTTGCCAATTGTAATTACATCCTTATCCTTAATTGTGCGAATACCATTCGCAAGACAGGCTCGTTTCCTGTCCTTAGGGAACCGAAAAATATATCCCCGTTTGCTTGTAGGCAACTAAAGAGTCATTTGACAATGCTATAAAACGACGGTGATAGGAGTATTTAGGTTCAATACATTTAGAAGAATAACGCTAATTTCGTTCAAGCATGAAAATAAGGAATGGACCACCCGAGTCATTAAGGGGTCCTCATGAGAAATCTTAAAATGAAGCTGCGGCCTTAGCTTGTTTCGTGGTTGGTATGGTTGGAAGTACTTTGTCCTTGGAATTTGGATCTGGAGTGTTGGATCATGAGCTGGGTAATCTGCCAGCGTTAAAGAAGTGCCAAAGACAATTGGAAGGTGCCAAAGACATCAGGAGGCGCACTCATCTTTTCGTTGTCATCTGATTAGTCTGGTCGCTTATCAGTCTCGGAAGCCAGATGGCTTCTCGATTGCTCAATACTGACCACAGCAGCAAATGACCAAGGAGGTGTAGGCCACTTGGTATGACGATGTCATGGCACGGCATTCTATACCACAGACAGAACATAGACTGCCGTGTCATATTGAAACCTCATGATCATTTCGTGATCTGTTCGGTGCCCGACTAAAATGAATTTTTAAAAATGTGGTCAAAAAATTATATGAAATTAATTTTCGGTTTTTATAAAATACCTCTTGTAGTGAATCTGTAAATCTAGTAAAGGAAAGCAGTTAGCTGCTTTGGACGCGCACGTTGCAATTTACGCGCGCCGAATATTCTTACATTGTTGTTTTCTTTGAGTTGCTTTTTGGCCTGTTATAAATGTTGTTGCTCTCATTTTTAATTGTATTGCAAGTCCAGTTTTGTCATTCAAATGATGAAAATCTTGTTTAAACCGACGAGCTTTATTTATCACTAACAATGAAGGGCATTGATATGATAACAACTCCGATACAATACTGTAACGGGCGTGGATGGGGTGCCCGTTCAGAGAATGATATACCCACCGTGTAATACTCACGGCTCGAGGACGGATGATGTGTCTGCAGAAACTTCACCAGAAATGATGCAGAGTGGATCGATCGTCAGAGGGCGCAGTCAGTGGAACAGGAAAGGGGCGTGGATTTGGAAGGGGGAGGAGGGGGTGAAACTCTGAACCAGTCTGAACTAACTATATGTGGACTCAGGGAGGGGAGGGGGTATGGCAGCCCAGGCTCCTAGTCCTCGGGAAGACTCCGCAGTCGTCAATCAGAAGAGGCGTATTATTAAAACTCAGTCTACTAATGCACAGCAGGCGCATGCATTAAACAAACAAGAAATTCACTCGCGGAAACAGCTTTTAGAATTCAAGAACTCAATCCGCAACAAATAATTTATTAACAGTGTCAACTTGGCTTATTCAACTCTATTTACATGAAAGGGAATTATTTACATTTAATATATCTGTTACTGCAGTTGCTGTTTAGTTAAAGTGACTCTTTAGCAAGACGCCGCAGCTATAATAATACATGTGCGGGTCTACGTCTGCAGAATTAATTATTCGCGTACTGAATTTGCTTTGCGCATTCGGCTAGCTTGGAGGCAATGGCTTGTAAGTTGTGCGCTGTCGATTAATGCTGAATAAATTCATCAATCACAGCACTTGAAATTTGGATGCTGACTAAATCTTCACAGCACTTGAACGCTGACTAAATTCTTCACAGCACTTGAACGCTGACTAACGATGTTACGATGTTAACTTCACGGCACTTCTTTGCCGACTTACAGACACAGCACTTACCAGCTGTGCGCCTTGCTCTACGGCACTTGCTAGCCGCTGTTCCTCCTGGTACGCGGGACTCGTTCGAACGAACCGAGCCAACCGAATGCCGGTGGCGCTCGCCTTTTATAGAGTTCTGGCAGTGAAAAAACTAGGCCACGAACTGCGCGCGCTACAATTGGCTAAACGTGCGCAGCGTATATGCAAATGAGTCACTCGCACTGATCAGCGTTTGCTATTGAAAATGCACAGTCTTTGTTTTAATGTACAAATCCTATTCATTAGTATACGTACGATATACAATGCCTGTTGTAAAACACACTTCTGCCATTAACCAGTTGCGCTATGTAAAACCACTGTCGCTAGAATCTGTAAGAAATAACAACTCTTAGTCACCATTGTAAGATAATTAAAGGCTTTCTAGAAATTCTACATTCATCAAGGATGTGCCCCATATTCATGTGAACAATTGGTAAGTGAAAAAATGCTAGGAAAAATGTGTATTGAATAAAAGAGCAATTTCTGACAGGATCATATAAAATCTTACGGTGAACCTGACTGATAAAAAATGTGTCCACAAATTTTACAAAGGCAGAGCGATTTTTGTCACAATACCTTTGAACCATCAATTAATTGCCTGTAGTACTTGTATCATTGGTCAGTTTGCGATCCAAGTGTGCCTGGTTCGATTGCTCTGTTGCAGTTATTGTATATATCCAAATGGATTGCCAAAGGCCTCCCGTCTAGTTGCCAAACACATCTTACATAAGAATGTTAATGAAGACCCTCTGAATTTCCTTTCAACCTTTTCATCATACTCTAATGGGTGTGGTGACCTTTTAGAGAAAGACGATAATTAACATGTTTATATTTACGCAGTCCAGGCTCATCAAGACATATCCACGGTCACCAAACGACACATTTAGTCCAAATTAAACGGTCTAAATTATGTTTTAAAAATGCATCGGCCCGTTAATTGGCAACAGACATTATAAAAAATTCATTCGAGGAAGCGGTTTTTATAATGCAAGATCTCAATCCGCACGATATGATTTATTTGCATTGTTAACTTAGGCGCTAAATTATTTACATGACTGGGGGAATTATCTAAAGGTAATATATCTGTCTACTGCAAGTACATCATTTTCCGAATGAGTTCTTCCCCACGACGCTTGCAGCTATTGAAATACATGTGCAGGATTAATTATTACGCGTGCTTTGCTTCGCACATTTGGCTAGCTCGGAGACATGGGCTTGTTAATTGTACGCTGACTAAATAGTTTTCCAGCTCATGTATGCTGACTAATAGTCTTCACAGCTCTTGTATGCTAATATTCTTCACTGTACGCTGACTAACCATGTCATCTTTAAAGCACTTCTTTGCCGACTTACAAACGAAGCAGTTACCAGCTTTGCGTCTTGCTCCACGGCACTTGCTTTAGCGGCTTTTTTTTATCTTGCCCTTGACGCTTTTGAAAAATGGTGAGCTTGCTTTCAATGACGTTCTGGTGGTGCAAAACTTGGCCACGAACTGCTCGCGCACTAGAAATGACTAAATGATTGCCATTGAAATAAGCACATTATTTCGTTATGTTCACATCCCAATAATTACTACACAAACGATATGTAATGCCTGCATTATACACGCGCTCCCGCCATTAACCTGCAGTAGCGTTATATCAACCACTGTCGCCAGAACTGTAGGAAATAACATTTCTAAAAAAATTACTCACCATTGTTAGATAATTAAATGCTTTTTTAAATGTTTGAATTCATTAAGGCTTCGGCCCTCTAATTTTTGATGTCTTTATTTCTCAAATCAATGCTCAGTTTGATTGACTAAAATGTTTTAGGAATTTCAACAAAGACGAAGGGAATTTTGTCCCACTTATGCATCCTCGCATTTAGGTAGAAATTAGAAAAAAATTAATTCGACACTCTTGAAAACTAACAGAGTAGCACGGGTATTCTTGGCCGCAACAACAAACAGTATTTAACAAATGTGCCCATTGATAACATGTCAAACTTTTCAAACTTTCAAAAAGTATGTCAAATATTAGATTTTCATCCGTCTAGTGTTACAATGTGGATCGTTGGCCTGTATTTATTCACATTGTAACAATAGAGTGGGAGTGGGCATATTTTTTTTTAAATATCAATGGTTACACTAAACGATTTAATATTGTTATAATATGACAGTGTGCCATGAATTATCAGTGCAAGGAGTTTTTATTTTTACAAAATAACCTCCTGTTAATTCACACTATTTCACACACTAATTCACACGGATCCATTCGCTTGATGCATGTGAAATTTTAATACGTACAAATAGGCTCTTGGCAACTTGATGGTGGGTTGGCGAGGCCCCTTTAATTCATTGGGCTGAACCAGGGGGAATAAACCGATACTTATAAGCCTATTTGATATTTGCATTTAGCTGAATTGACTTTGTTACGATGTAATGAGAACGCTATCTCGAAATGCAAAATTCATTATGGATGGAGGGCCTCTCTTTACCAACCGTCATAGTAATGTACAGTAATTGATCATTATGACTTCCTTGATGACACAATCGAATATAGGCCCTACTTTTAAATAATAGACACGATAATGTAGGTCATGTACTCCAAACCGCAACCCCCAACCCATTGTCCAATGGCTTGCTATCTACCGTCATCGTCGCCGTGGATATTACAATAGTCTCACCTAAGATTGTGTCATCTCTATTAAATACACAGCTGATGGAGGCGACCCACATCCTTGGTGGAGAGTTGACCTGCTGAATGAACACTGCTTGGGTGAGATCACAGTCACTACCCGACAAGGCTGCTGTGGTAAGAAAACTAAATAAAGACATTCTTTTTTCTGACTGATCTATCATTATTTAGTTTTAAATCATATCTTGAATCATATCTTTCATTGCTTGAAATAAGTTTATTGGCAGACGGAAAAACAAAGAATTTCAATCTTCAAAACCTGACGATGACGTGCATAACGATGTTTTGGGTTTTTTTTATTATGGTCTCAAAAACCTAAAAACAAAATATCCTGTCTGTTTAATATTATAAAAGATATTGGTGGAACATCGGTATAGTACTCACCTCAACAGCGAGTAGCAAACTAAACAGTAGGCAACATGTCCATCTGATCCATTATTATGTTGCTGCACATGTGCAGAGTTGCCAGTTAAAATCTAAAAGGAAGAACTTTGCCCTTTACAATTCCAGCAACTCATTGAACTTCAGGTCTTCAACTCATATTTAGTTGAGTGACTCATTTTGTCTGCACTTTTTGACGAACAGAGGGCGTAAAAAATTGTTTATCGAAAATGCACTACCATGGTCACGATGCTTTCACGATGCTTTCAATTTACACCAATTAAATTGCTGCTTGGGCGCACGCGCGCCTGTGCTGCGCGGTGGTATTAAGTCTGATCACACGACAGACGGACGTCCCCGGCGAAAAAAAAATCAGCAAAGAGCCACATTTCACAATTAAAATAAAAATAGCCTCAACATTCCGAAGACGTTTTTCAGAAGGATATGTTGCAGAGGACGCTTGTGAAGAGAAGGTGATTTGTTCGAAGTCAAGGTAGTATAAAAGCTCGCTTTAAAATGGATGGTTTCCGTTGCTTCAACAAATAACATGAGAAAGATTTACACGTAGCTGCGTAGGGTTGTACAATGTACTATTTACTTCACGTTGGTGCACAATTTGGATAGGAGTCAGTTCATGTACAGCTCATCAGGTGCCTACGAAAGAAACACTATAGCTCTTTGCATTAGGCCCTTCTGTAGACAAGGGATTCTCACTTTCAGGGGGAAAACGGCTTAGATTTATTTGTTTTTTAGTAATCTCTGTTATTTGTAAGATGGTATAGGCCTATGTTTGTTTCATTATCCACCTATTTATTAGTTTCTTTGTATTTATACTGTGTAGGTTTTAAAACAGGGCGAATAAAGCGCTACTTCACATACCAAAGTTGGCGTGAGTGCTAAAATGAGTGGCTTCCCAAGGATAAAATTAAAGATTTGATTCCCTGTCCAGCTCCTTGTTTGACTAGCTCCTACACCAGTTGAGGACATTATACGTTTACTGACATCAATCATGCGTTGAGGAATGGGAGAAAGGAATCACCTCCAGTAACAATCAGGGGAACGCACTGGCAGAGGATTGTGAGGCACTTTTTGGTTTAGGTACATCATCAATAAAAAAACTTTTGAGAACAGTTAGCTGTCATGAAAGTTGGGAAACAAATTGATGAATTTGGAAACTGCTCATATGTTATCCCCGGTAACTTTGTGGTATCATTTTAGAAAGCATTGTATAATTTGGGAGTATGATATAAAAGACAAAGAAAGATTGATCAATAATGGGCGCTACATCTTGTTATCCTTTGTAACGGGTGATGCCACAAAGGGACAACACAAAACAAGTAAACATCTCTACAGTTTAACATCATGCTTTCTCAGTCATCAAGCATCAGTGTGGGTGTTGATATATTAATAAACCAATTGACTTCCTGAAGGACAGGTCACCTAGATAAATTCCCGAAAACTTTTTGCAGGAATTTTGTTCGTATACTGTGCCAAAAATATTATTTGTCTCTGACACTGACATTGCATTTGAAGCGGCAAATAAGGGCGAAACTAACACGTCTTTTGAGTAAATTACGCACGTCCAAGAAAGGAGGGAGACAATCCTTCGGCAACTGGCTTTTAAAACACAGGTTATGGAATTTTTGAAGTTCTCAATTGTAAACTGTATAACAGTAGGCCTAGGAGTGTAACTAGGGAACAAAAAGTAGGAATACTTGCTAAATTTGCTAAATGCCATTAACAATGTACGGGACCTTCAACAAACCCTTTGTTATACATGTACATCAAAGTTGTTGTCGATTCTTGGGATATCGCCTCTTTCTCATATCACACACCCACATATTGAAGAACCATGTGAACAACCTTGACACGAATTATCGGTGAAACACTTTTAAGCGAAGTATAAACCATACCGAGGCGGATTGTATGCCAATTTGATCTGTACATTCCCATCGATGGGGGCGCTCTCTATGAGACATTCAACTTGATAGTGTTCCGTAGGTCGAGCAGCATGATCTGCGATGCCTTGTTAGTGTCTTTCAATCTAGCAAGTAAGCATCTATGTCATCTAAGTTGGTGATGATGTGAGTTGGTAATTGAGTATCTGGAATTGCCAATTGAATATGATTTTTTTTTCATGATTGTGCTCCTGAAGCCTGACTTGGATCATGATGGCCTGCACCTTGAACAACCTAAAACACACACAAGGTTATAATGTTGCAGTGCATTATAAAGAATTAATTAATAACAGGCACATCCGCTTTCTAGTAAATATCCGTATACAGTTTTTATACTCAGGTATTATGATGGATTAATTGGGGTTTGACGCCTCGTATAAGTCCAAAATTTAAGAGGCGTCGGACCTATGAAGCATAATTTTATTTATTCCGCCTCATATGTCCGACGCCGCATAAGTCCGAAACCTCGTAGCTCCGACGCCTCATTAGTCCGAAACACCGTTTGTCCATTGTCGGTTTTATGATTCGTCGGACCTATGAGGCGTCGGACCTATGATTCGGCCCCGATTAATCAAATAATAAACGGAACTAACACGGTTGGATAGAAAATAAGCATGCATAAATAATATGGTGACTGTAAGGCTACACACCAATGTTCCGAAACATCTTCGTTCCCACACCGCACGCCTATGTTCCCACAAACCCAAGTTCCGACTGCACATATTCCTATCCCTAACCCTAACTGGGAGTAATTCTTTGCCTAATTCTAACTGGGAGTAATCGTATCCCTATCCATATTTCTAGCCCATAACACAATCTTATGTGCGGGTTGTCAGAACATAAAACAGTCACCGACTTAAATACCTGTTGCTCGCCAGTTTGTTCTTCCGAATGTTCTTCTACTTCTCAGTCAGGATCCTGATTCAGTACGAATGAACTTTCAAGGAAAGAAATAATGACCAAAACGTGATTAAATATATTTATTTCGTGAAAAACAATGTGGGGTACCAAAACGTTACCCCGCAAGTCATTCTTTGTTAGGTACCTCCCATTGTTCCGGTACCCCATAAGGCAGTGTTTATACGTTCACACGTGTGGACAACGTGTATAATTAATTGAATTTGAATGATCACTGTCGTATTACGAAACAATTTCTCGAATGAGTGGTTTGGAAGATACAGACTTACAGCTTCAGCTTGTAAATAATATAATAATTATGCGAATGTGCGCTTCATTCTAAAAAGCAGATAATGTTTCTCAGTTGCTAACATATTCCGTCCTATTATTTTCCTTTTTTTTACAGCTACAAATACCTTTTGCTGCCAGCTATGTAGGTGGCTAAACTTTAATAGACCCGAGATTTTTGGTTCAAAGTTAATACACTTTATATAAAAAAAGCTCTTCCCACTAAAGGTAAAATTCTATTTTCAAACTACAACACATTCACACACATTCCGCATACGATGCGCCATACACAAAAGGATATAGTACTAGGAGCTGATGGTGTTACTGATTGAATTTCTCAAAATTGTATACGATACTGGAGAAAAACCGGCATACATTTCAAAATGCATTTATATGTTTTTTCGTAGAAAGTGATTTATCAATCGTGCAATCATTCTTATATGAGCCACGTCAGTAACATAATTCTAGTGTGATGCAGTCAAGAAATAAATTCAAACCTGAAATTGGTAAAAGCAATGTAGATTTTTGGATGAAACCAACTGTATATTCATACTAAGAACAATAATATAAAATTCAATTGAGGTACAAAAAGATATGTACCTATATAAAGAAATTGGAATTTTAATGCGGACAAAAATATATCAATCTATAATTTAATAGGGTTTCTGGCGATAGAAAGATTAGTACTCGGGATGTGTAATAACTGGAAAGGTTCCTGAACAGAGCTTAGTAAAATTTAGCCATACAGAAGCAAGTTGGGAAGGCAAGAATAAGTCACCGGCATGAAGCATGGCTCTTTCTATGAAGCTATGCATGGAGTCGCCCTCTGATTGCCCATGATTGGTCTCAAAGAAGTGAACGGTGACAGTATGGACATACCTTGATTGGCGAACAAAATCCATGATCGTAGCTTGAATTACAGAAGTTGAAGGTAGTGGTGCAAATGTGAAGTTATTTCAAATGACCCACGTCCTGTTTCTCCTTCATGTGATGACAGGAAACAGACCCCTTCCCTGTCTCTGGGCCTATATTGAACACTGTAAAATTATAAGCCAGTCTACGTTTGGAGAAAATCTCGGAGCGGTTTGAATACATAAGCTGAATATCTCTTACCCGTCAAAGCCTTTTTTATAGCCTCCTTCAGTTCACGAACTGCTTTTTTTCTCCGTGATGTACTGTAGGCTTGCTGAAGTTTTTCCCTCTTTGTCATTTTGCAGACCGAAGAATATTCTTGACACAGACAGCATGCATCCTTCTTTGGATGATGAAACTGCAGGTTTAACGAATGGAATGCCTTGTTGAGCGACAGAGATACTCCATTTCGGTGTTCGTTTATGTACATTCTGTACATTATGTGTTGATTTAAGTCTAGAGACAGGTACTGACACTTGCTATTAGCTCTGCAAAAATGTGACCTCTTCATAGAACTCTTTTTCTCAATTTGAAGAACACCACAAGCATCACTCTTATGCAAAACAGTCCTGATCTGTTTGTCTGATATGTTGAGAGTTGTCATAAACATCTTGCGGGTATATCACGGGGTCATATTATATCAGTTTAAACACTTTTTACATTATTAGACCATGTTCTCATACCTCGGATGCCATTAGCCTCCTTAATTTATGCATAAGAACCTGGACTATTTCACATCAGGCAACGATTGCACACTGTTTGACTTTAGGGCGCCCTTTAGCGATTACAAATAGATAGGCCAACTTTAGTTTGCTTGGCGTTCTCGCTTCATTTAAATGTTTTAGTTGAGTCTGCACAAATGGTTTTATTTGTTATATTTATTTACCCAGGGTATGCCCAAATAGTTTAAAACTGGTTTCCATTGGGGCCCTGCATACACAAAATAATGAATACAAACATGTATAATACATTACAAATACAATACAATGGGATAAAACATTATTTGATTAATGCATAGTTGTTAAGCAAATATTGTAAATACAATATATTTTAAATCTATTATAACTAAATGCACAATGTGAAGGCTTTACTATAAGGTGGATTCAGTGAACACGACTAATTTGCTGTAACCATACTCGGTGATTACGGGAGGGGCGAAAAACCCTTTTGAGAGAAAACACGGGGAAACTCCGTAGATCAGCACATATCTAGATTTGTATAATTAGAGAAGACATCGACAAATACACACATAATCATTGTAGAAATATTATAACTTACTGAACGTTTTACGTAGTTCAGATTTGATTAGAGAAGTCATGGTTCTCAACTGCACATGCAAATTATTCCATATGATTGTACCAGTTACAAGAAAGCTTGAGTCATAACACTGTTTTTTGAAAAAGGAAACCTCAGTGCCATTTCAGTGGATTGTCTCGTTTCAAGAATTTGAATAAGTGGTGTAAACATATTTGTCATATACAAAGGAGTAATTTTGTTAAGAAAAGCCTATTTATACTCGACTTTTTCAGCAAATGGCATCCAATTAAGACTAGCAAATATATCGGCTGAAGGAGTTAAGAAATCACACATAAGGATTATCCGCGCAGCTCTTTTCAGACATTTATTAAGAATGTCATGTGATGTGCACCTTCCTCGCCAATCAGTACTACAATAATCTAAAGATGGCATAACTAAGCTGACAAAAAGAGAGTGCAGACTGCTTTGGAGAACATATTCACGGATTATATTTAGCATACCTAGTTTAGAGGAAACAGTTTTCTTCACATATTGAACGTGTGGGCCCCAACTTAAAGTGTCATCAATATTAACACCTAAACATTTACAAGAGTTCACCATTACAACTGGACTACCAGCAATACTGACATTAAGTAGGGTGGTCGGCATTCTTTGGTTTTTTTTGTCCGACTAGTACAAACTTGGTATCATTAGAAAGGTACCAATTATAAGTTTACGGCTTAAAGTATGGTGAAGTTATGGTCCATTAAAGGGGAATGTCCAACCCTTATTATTTCGCCGGCACGGTGCGGGTTGTAAAATAAGAAACGAATTCTTAATCACCTCAAAATTTTTAAGAAAGGTTTGAAAAACATTTTCAAGTTCATTTAGATGAGATCATATTACCTTAAATTAGTATTCTGAGGTCCCCTTTATAGTAGTCGTTTAGAAGCTGGTACGTGTAGATTTCGTCGGTGCTGTCATATTTCATGTTAAACCAGGGAGGGAATCCAGGGACCTAAAATAGAAATTCATGGAAACCTTGCATTAACATTCATCCAACTGTGGGTTGAAAGTATTATAAGGTAAAAAAAAGGAGGGTTTTTAAAGCCCAAGTCCATCATTTGCAGCTATCCAAAAAAGTAACCGGCGTATTTATTGTTGACAAACATACTGGTTGAAAGATAGTAAGGGGACTAAACTCCCTGTGAAATTATCCTTTCTGGCAAGCTCTCATTTTGAAGAAATCAACGAAAGAAGGCATTTCCAACGGTGCTTTTTAAGAAGCACCGTAAGAAAATTTAAATTAGTTGTTCGTTTTGTTATTCGGCGCAGCGCGCACAAGCATTGGAACGACGCACAGGCGCGCGCGGTTGCTATAATTCGTTGGATCAGTGCGCAACCTCGCGTAAAGCTGCAATTCAAAACAATTCGAAACATGATTTAGCAACTTCTGGAAACCTGTTTTTCTCGGAATATGAAGCTGAAGCTGAGCTGAAACTGTCCAAAACAAGGTGTTTCAGGCAATATCAACACATTAAAAAAAGAAATAGAAACACTTTTTGTATAAATAAATATTGTATTTAAGAACAAATAAGGGTTATATTCACAGTGGCTCTTATTTATCTGTCATAACAATTAATGTTAGTTGCCATGTTAATCAGAACAAAAATGTATTTACTAACCACAGTTAGTTCAAACACTTTGTAAAGAAATAAAGAAAACTTGATGCTGATGATAATGATGATGATGAATCAACATTTTCATTGTATTTCTGCAGTCCATGATGACAGCCACATTGGGCAACAATGATGAAAGTATTCCTCCAACCTGAGATATGACTTTCCCAGCCCACCACATCTCTTCACCACCATCCGTTGAACAAAGGTGGCTGACCCACTTTCCCACCAGGAGTGGCTGGCTACCTCCTTGGCCATCATCTGACTCAGCCTGCTTGGCTTGTAAACGGAATGACTCGGAAATGAGCATCTTCAGATTGACTTGCAACTCCTGAGGGCCCAATGCAACTGTATTCTTTGAAAAGGCAAAGAGATTTTGATCCTTGTTGACAGGTTTTTGCTGTAGAACGTGTTGACGAAAGTTAAGCTGAGCCTTCAGAGACTTCAGCTTTTCTGCTTTATTTTGAACAGTTAACATTCATCAACTTCACGCTCACTCTGCCAGAGTCCCCAGTACATGATATCCAGTGAGTACTGCTCAAGCCTCTGTACACGTCTCCTCTTGATCTCCTCTGCTTCAGCCAGATTACGAAGCACATTTGCCCGCCTTGCTGCCTGTATTTCAAGCTGGCGTTCCTGAAATTTCTTCCTGATCTTTCTTAAAGACTTCCTTACAGCATGGAATAACTGTGCCTTTTCTGCAGCTGATTTTGAAGCCAACCATCCCATTGTTTTGTTGTGAGCAAACATAATGTAGGCTTCGCTCGCTACTGTTGTTATGCTTGGTTTTTTCTTTGAGAAGATGATCCAGGTGGCCAAAGATACTTTCAGAAAATGTATTGTGCTTTGGCAATCCCTTTACACATTCCCGAACATCTGGGGGTACGTCATGCCACTTTTCATCCTCAAGGTGATCGCTGAATATGCGTTGAAGCAGTCTGGCCATTGCTGGAAGCATTATCTGTAGAATAACCTCTACTTTCCCTTCATGTTCCCATGGTTTGACAAGGTTTTTGAAGATGACGTTGTGATCCGAATTGCTGTCATGGCAGAAGGGCAGTTTTACATTTCCACTGATGAATTCATCAACACTGATGACTACTTGCCATGAGCAAGTAATCAATGACATCTTGGTATTGTCTTCCAATGTCAAGCAGGTGAATTGATGTATCCTCTATTGCTGCCAACAGTGCTTTGGTCACAAGGAAGGAGACTAGACCTAGGGCTTTGCATCCAGCGAGGTACTCTGGAATGTTAATGTCAAATGACACAGCTTGCAGAAGCCCATTTGCAGCACCATCTTCCAAGTACTTTTTAATGTGGTCACTCAGATAAAAAAAAAACCGCTTGCAGCGTGTTGAAACAGTACATTGAAGCGATTTCCACGGAATGGCTCAATAGGGAGGCTCTTCAGTCCTTCTTTCTGGAGAGCTGGCCTGACAAATTCCAAGAACGATCCATAACAACCACTTTTATCGTCACCGCCTTCCGCGACTGCTTTGCAAGCTGTACGAACCAACCTTGTAGCTCCAGGTTCGGATTTCTTTGTGAATGTCTTGTCCATGATCGGTGCACCATCAGGGAAAGTTGCTTTGTCTGTCTCGAGCAATGATGCTGATGAAACCTCAGCATGGTGTACCAGAGCATGTAAACCACAAACAAGTTGCATAATTTGCCCAGTGTCATCCTTTCTGGATCTGAAAGCTGTTCGTAGTTCTCTACAGTTTGTGGCAGTATCTCTTTTCGATAGTCTTCGAGTAGTGCATTGAATTTAATCTGCGTTGCTGCTCTGTCCGACATCGTGCTTGATATTTTTGCCAGTATTTTCTTTGCAACATTATTCTGTGCCTGTGTTGACATGTCTTCTACGTCCCGCAATATTTGCTGAAATGTGGACAGCATATCTTGGCTGCTTTTAGAGCCCAAGTCTCTCAGGCCAAAGACAAACATTCTGCCACTTTCATCAGCCACGTGGTAACCCTCATATTGTCTGCCATGCTTTGAAGTTTCGTCACTAAGGAGGACAAGGTGTGAAGTCCCTGGTATTTCCTCTGCAATTTGCTTTTGAGCGAGTGACAATCTCGTAATGTTCCATTCAATGACAGTAGATTTTGTTGGCAGATTGGTGACATCTTTTTCAGCTAACTTTAGTACAGTTTTATTTACAGATGGCACTTGTCTGGTTGACACATTTTGGCTGAACATCTCGCACACACACTCCTTCATTTTAACTGTGAAGCTGCCACCACTATCTTTTGATTGTACATGATCATTTACCATCTCTCGTAGCCATTCCTTTTCTTCTACAATATCATTTTTTTGTATCTTCACTTCTTTCAGTTCTGTTTGCAAGCTTTCACACTTTGCCTTGGTCTTCTTAAGTCGTGATTCATTTCCTTTAAGTCTTTTCGCTTGTTTCTCTCCTGAAGCAATTTCCTTCTGCGTCAAATACCGAATTTGAGATCTCTTAACCTTTTCAAATCAGCATTCTTTACTTTCACTGTTTGCTCAAGAATACCATTTCGGTTCTTTAGGTGCTGGTTCACTGAAGTTCCGGAAATTTACGTCTGCACTTCTGCATCATGGCTTAAGTGTGGAACTTGCCCTGGTGCTTTAATTGGAAAAACAAATTCTGCCTCTAGAAAGCTATTGATGGCATCCTGCCCCCCAGGCTTGGAAATGTTTCGTGACAAATCTCGTACCTTTTGCCTCATCTGAGTCACTCTGTATATGTAGGCAGCTTTTGATGGCTTTGTTTCATGTGAAACCTTATGTGAATGCATAAGGAATGTATACAGCCGGCTTTTGCCGATGGTGTTAAGGTTATCTATGACTTCTTTGTTTTTCATTTTTCTTGCTTACTTTTTTTTTACATGTAATTCTATGCAGTTCAGTTTGGAAGGCTAGTACTTTTCTGTTGAGTTGTCTGTTTTCTGCTCTTAGCTGTTCCACAGTGAGGTCTTCGTCGTCACTGGTTGAAGTTGGGCTACCCTTGTATTACAAGAAAAATGTTATGCACATTGTCAAAAGAGGGTAACATTGTATCATCTTAGCATAATTCTTGCATGAACTGTCAATTTATTCCAAATATTGGAAACGCACAAGCACGCCACCAAGTATTGTTGCAACTATAGCAAAGTTACAATCAAACCTTCCCATGGAAAAAATAGTTTAGCAAATACACAATGGAACATTCAAGTTAAAAATAATCAGATGAATACATACACATGAGCATAGTTTGACACAGCTGTGCATAAAGTTAATGTTACCCGTGTCACGTCTGTGAAGTTAACATGGGTGATCAGCAGATTTTCTGTTATCTTCACAAACTTGACATGAGGCTGTAACGAAATTATTCACAATATGCTTAAAAACTTGTCAGACTTACTTATAGCAGCTTACAGACAATGAAGTTATTAATGGGTAAAGTACATACCTGACATTGTGAACCCGATGCCTGGGACAAATATAGGGGGGTCTCTTTAGTGATAAGGTACTGGACAGGAGAATCCGAGTCTCTCGAAGGACTGTTTCGTCGGAGTCAATTGTGACACCGTAGTTCTCAGGAAGTATAGGGGGTTCTAGCAGGGAGCTGTCGTCAGGGTCAATCGTTACGTGTTCTTCCTCTGGAAAGACTGTTTCATTGGAGTCAATTATTGTGACTCCGTAGTTCTCTGGAAGGACAGGTGGTTCTAGCAGGGAGCTGTCGTCAGGGTCAATCGTGACGTGTTCTTCCTCTGGAAGGACTATTTTGTTGGAGTCAATTGTGACACCGTAGTTCTCTGTAAAAACAGGGGGTTCTGGCAGGATACTGTCGACGTCACTTGTGACACGTTTCTCCTCTAGGACGGGGGGGGGGGGTTCTACATGTGCATGTAGCACGGCAGTGTCGTCAGAGTCACTTGAGTTAGCTTTTGACCCTTCAGGTGAAGATTACACTATGGTTTCTTAAGAATCACTCTTGGGTAGCTGAAAAATTAAATACCAGTATGAGACAAACCCTGATAACATAAATATAGTAACTCAGAAAAAAATAGTAGCAAATAGATTTGAAGATTCCGTCAATATCCATTCAACAACATATTTTGTAAATTAATTTGGTTTCTATAATCAAGTTGTTCTCATAAAATAGGTCCCGGCTTAATTAATCTTACATTGTACCATCCTTTATTCTCATCTATGTAGGCTAGCCACACCGAATCTTGTTCTTCATTATATTCTGAGTCTGACCACTCATGACTAGACATATTCAGGCTGGTAACTAGAAGCCTACGGCAAAATAGCAAAAACAAAAATAAGCTAATTTGAACATGTTTAATGCAAATTTAGTTCAAGTTTGGAAAATATTCGGAAACAGTTGAAATATTACCATATTAATTTTTTTGAGCAGAATTGCACATTTTTAAAATGTAAATTTTCCCAATCAGGCAATCCACCAAAATTTTCCCCAGTAATCACGGCATTATAATATTATTGCTTCATGCATGCATAAGGCCAAAAAAAAAGTCTCCGGTTTCTGGTATGCGCGCGCGTCGCCGTAGCCATGCGCGTCGGAAAAATGAAAACGTGTTTTATTTTCAATGAAAGATGATGTCTCAAAAACGCCAAACTCACTGGTTTGACTGGAATCCTGCTGCTGCACAATTTTAACGTGTTTTTAGATTGGGTTATGGTCGAGAATAAGCTTTATGTGGCCTCTCTGGACTTCCATATATTTGCACTAAGTTTAGTCGGGCACCATTTGCAGTCATCAGCCGACATTTGAAGCAAAAAAATAGTCACACAAACTCCTGAAATTCCACCCTTTCAGAAACTACCCCTTTTTTAGTCTTTCATGAAATTTCGACCCAAAAAATCTCTGAACTCGGAAGGCAAAAAACAAACTAAGGTGCATGTTCTTGGTATGAGTCAAAAGAGAATATCTTTGGCTTTACGATGATGTCATTGCTTTTTTTGGTCCGACAAAATCTCGGCAAATCTCGCCACAAAACGCGATTGAATGTCACGTGCTAAAAACAAGACGGCCGCTCCCAGACAGAGCGACTGCGATCACAGCTTCCCGGAAATAAACATCGTTTTCAACACCAGATGTCACGATTTCGAATACGGCGATCATGCAAAGCAAATATATCATTGCAAAGATCCATCTTTTCTCTCCGTGATCATCTCGTCAGAGGAACTTTTACAGTTTCAGAAAAAGGTAAAACTGCGCCAGTTTGAAACACCATTTCGCACGCAAATAGATACAAATGAAGATCGACCACGTTACGCCGACCTCCCTACATTAAGGTCAGTACTGTAGACTTTTATTTTAGTTCCAATAAGCATGGATTTGGTTTTGCTGGCATTTATTGTAAGTTTGTTTCTGACACATCAATCGTGAAAAAATTGAAACAATAAGTCACAGTTTTATGTTATTACATACACCCATAGAGTAAAGCATGACGACGTGGCATATACGAAACTTAACACGCTAAGCAATGGGAACACGGCAGCTCCAACTGCGAGCCCTAAAGCTGTACTGTGCGAAATTAGCTATACACCCTTTGTGGCGGGAATAATTAGATGACACAACAGTCTGACCTGATCGGCCTGGCCTTAACCCACTAAAATATTTATTAACCTCACGCAAGGATGAGCAGCTCCCAGACGCAATGGGGATATAGTTAACCCTAAAAGGGCCGTAATCCGCCCCTCAACTTTTTCCGCAATAGCCTTTAAAACCAGTTTTTTTCGCGACCCGAGCTGTTTTGACTTTTCAGCCTCGAGCCTTGTACATCTTTTTAAACCAAAAACATAAAAATCAGACCACGGGTTGCCGCGCTGCGGAAAATTTTCCGGCGCTACGCGCCGTGAAAACTTAGTTTTCCCATTATACGTTATTAGAGCAGAATTACCATGCGTACATATAAATAATTAATTAGCCGTAATTCCAAAACCCTTTGATCATAGTCATGAAATTTCTTTGGTATGTTTATGATGAGTTTGCTCTATGCATGTACCGAGTTTCAAAATGTTCGCCACTCAGTGGCTGAGATCTTGGGGGAATCCACGCGAAGCCTGTACGATATGGATAATGGCAGCCTCGTTTTTCGCCAAAAAAATGCCTATATCTGCGGTTGTAAAGGGACGAAAGGGGTACTTACCTTTATCTAATACAAATCTTTGCTAAATAACGCAACGTCCAAACCTTATTTGAAAGCATTAATTTTCAAAAACACAACTTGCAACATTTTAAAGATGGCGTCGTCGCGTTAAACGGATAAACTGCAACCTAATTATAATGTGCCATATTTTGACACATTTAAATTACAACACTCCAGGGGTTGAGATCGCGCAAGGCATGCTGGGATGCACCATGGCGCAGCAATATCTTGTACCCATGGGAACGAGGTTGAAGCACACTTTATAAGCGCCCTGATCTTGCGCAAGCACGCTGGTTTGGTGATTGGCTTACGCGCGTTCATGCATTATTGATGCTCAAGTCACCATTATAATTCATTACGAATTCGTCTATGCGCAACATTAATATAAATGATCGTTTCGCGCATACATAAATCATAGATTAGTTATAACACACTTCTTGCTTGTTCTTTATCCTGGTTGGCTGAAACGCGGTCACGTGTGATTCACTAATATAGGCTAGTGTATAAAACTTGCGTCAGCGTGAACAAGTCTCGACGCGCGTATTTTCCAGAGTTCGCTCGGGCCACTGATCTTTAAATAAAGACTGGATAGAGGATAAAAATCCGCACAATTAATGAATTTGACACCATATTGGTGAGACGGGTGAGACCGGTGGTGATCTACAAAGGACAAGTTGCCGTCTTTATAGGCATCATGATAACTTTTCTAACATCGCGGTTCACTTGAATTTTTATTTTGACCGCCTCCACTGACCACGGTTTACGGTTTTTCTAACATCGCGGTTCACTTGAATTGGTCAATATGCAGAGTCTACAAATATGCAGAAATACAAATTGGAGAAAAACGCTTTTAAAGGTTTGACTCGAATTTACTCAGTAAAATATTCCATCTATCTTAAAGGTTTTAGTATCACTTAACGTGAAAATGCTTAAACTACTAAATTATAAACGTTAGGCCTATATTGTAAAAACGTGCTTAGTTAATTAGCAATTAAATGATTAAGATGGGTGTCAGTTCGTGAAAACGAAATGTATGTGTTTTTGGAGAGTGCACGCATGCAATAGCGTTAGTGAGTGTCAGTTCGTGAAAACCAAAATTGACGCGTTTTGGGAGAGTGCGCGCACACACTGCGCATGCGTGCGCGCACTCTCCAAAAGCACGTCAGTTTTGGTTTTCACGAACTGACACTCTCTAACGCTTTTGCATGCGCGCACTCTCCGAAAACACGTAAATTTTGGTTTTCACGAACTGACACCCTGTGCAGGGTCACTTCGTGGTAACAGAATATACCAGAATTGACCAATTTCTTGAAAATTTATTAGTAAAATTTGCTTATTTTAGATGATTTCAGCAATTTTAACTTCGTCATATTAAACTTCATGATACAAACTGCTAATATGTGCAAAAAAGGAAATTTGAATTTGTAAAAAAATTTGTACACATGTGATGCAGAGGGTGTCAGTTCGTGATGTCGGTGACGTGGTGTATGCATATCCGGATCTGCTATCCAGTCTTTCTATAGAGATCAGTGGATCGGGCACATACTCAATTTTGTTTTATTTGTAACAGCGCCCTCTGACAAAACTCAACTCAAAAATTTAATCTAGGGAAACTAATGGCGTTTCTTTAATTGATGAATTGCTTACAGTTTAATTGCTTGAATTTATTGTTGAATTAAAACAGTTCCATTATAAAACCTTGAAGGTTTCTTTTCTTATTTTTTATTTTGGACAAATTTGAGTAATAAACACATATGGACTGGCATAATTCGCTAGTGAATGTCTAGGCCCCTTCAGGACAGTGAAGGGCCAGAAGAGGATTTTATTTCCCTCGGCTTCGGCCTCAGGAAATAGGATCCTCTTCTGGTCACTCACATTCCCTCGGGGCGGATAAACATGCACCAGTGATCCCATTGCCAGTCTATATGTGGATAATAGTGCACCGCGCATACGAGGTGCACTGTGAGTTTGTTCGGCTTGTTTACGATAGTTCATTTCGTAAATATTCAAAAGAGGTAAGAACATTGACTAACCAAAAGAAAACGCCAGTCACTGCACTCACTTGCTCGAAGCGGGAAACTGCTAAAAATAGTACAATTTAAAACGTGTGTTAACATTTTCTTGTGATTAATAAGTGTGATCAATGACATACAATTTTATCTTTCAACATGTGATTAGTGCAATAATGGCATTTCATTTCATCTGTCAACACCTTCTACTAATAATTATTTGTGATCATACATTTTAATCTATCAACAGGATGGGTATTATTCATGACATTTTCATCTGTCAACACGATCTTGAACATTTTGCGGGCCCTTAATAAGTCAACTTTTTTCGTGACTTTTTTGGTTTCAATTCGTCGCATATCTGACGAAGTGACGAATTGGTCATTTTGGTGGTTTTTTTTTATTAATTGAGTTTTAGGGTTAAAAATATTCGAATTTTCAGATGTTTAGGTTTTTTATTCATGAAAACACTTCATTTTTGTAGTTCCGAAACCCACTTAGTGACGAATCGGTTCATATTGAAAAAAACTGTTTCTTGCGAACTGACGAATAAATTATTCGACACTTGGTCATATCAGAACAGCGCGCATCCAGTATCTGACGAAGTGACGAATAAGCATTTATTCATTGGTTACGCACACACTCGTCTCAATAATTGAATGGCGTATGAGGGAACCAGGGATCTTCTGTTTTGCGCGCTTTCCGTCAGCTTTCAAAACAAACTAACGGCGCTGCAACATTATAATGATGACGAAAAAGAGATAACCGTTACTACTTCACCTTTACGTAATTTTGTGTGTGTGGAGTTGTAATCCTAAAATGAACGGAGTACAAAAATGTACTAGGCTAGGACTGCGTGACGGATAAGCTTGCACACTTTCCTTCAAAACTGGCGTTTTATAGGAATTCCACAAAAGGCCTACTGCATTTCGAGATAATCTCGAAAACGGTCCCCTTTAAGTGGCTAATAAGAGCAGAAAACCTCATTTTAATCAGCCCATACTGAAGTGAAGTGCCCCTCTAAGGGCTGGAAATTAGGATATTTATTTAAAAAGTGCGGTACACTTTCTTTCATAAACGGCAATTTAAAGGAAAGCATTATTACTGCATTTCGACGAAGTCCATTTAAGCGGGTACTTGGAGCAGAATACCTTATTGGAATAAACCAATACTGAAATGAACTGCACCCTAGAAGTTGAAAATAGGATTATTAAATAAAAATAGTATTTATTCAAAACATGTGCGGTACACTTTCTTTGAAAACTGCGTTCTATGGGAGACCCAAAATAATGCATTTCGAGATATTCTCGAAAATTGAACCCCTTTAAGTGGCTAATTTCAGCATAAGACATCATGGGAATAAGCCCGTAACGAAAATGAAGTGTGCCCAGGAAGGTGATACTCAGGATTATGAAATAAACATATCGTCGCAGAGCTGACAAACCGACGAATAAGCGAAAACCTTGTTTCGAGTAATTTGCGTTTGAAGTTGGACGTTTTTCTGGGCGCCGTATTTTACCCTTAATGTTTCGATAAAAACCCTTTTAGTGTGTATTCGGAGTAAAATAGGAAAATAAGTATCTATCAGGTCACTTATTTAATCAGAGAAGTTGTGCGATATGATTTTATTTGATCGTAAACGTATTCGTCATTTTGTCAAATTACACTAATCTCCAATAGCCGGTTGTTCTTCGCACTGTTTGTATGCTATTCGCGTCGGTTTCTCGGATCGCGCGTGCACGCGCGCGCAGTCCGACAGACTGACGAATAACCTTTGTTGGTACTTTGAACGCACACCTTACATTAGCTGGTTACCAGCGAATTGCTTGTAGCTATTCGTCAGTTTGTCGGATCGCGCGCGCACGCCAATCCGACAAACTGGCGAATAACATTCGATGGTACTTTGAGCGCACACCTTACATAAGCTGGTTACCAGCGAAATTCCGTATTCGTCACTATGTCAAATTATGCATTTGTTTTTGTAAGTGGTTCGCCACAAGTGGGGCTCTGAATCTCAAAATCCAGACAAAAATTCAGAATTTTGGCATAAATACTTGAAACAGCAACCTTCATAAACCCTAAAAATAACAAAATCTCAAAATCGCCAAAATGGTCGATTCGCCGGTATGTCAGCTCTGCGACGATGTATTCTAGACCATTGTAGATGAATGAATGTCTCTCTGGCTTCCCTCTTGCAGGTAGAAACATAGAAACCAAGATATGAATCACATATACAACTCTAAACCTTCACTCTAATATATTTTTGACCAAAATACTACTTGTGCAACACTTTGTGAATTACTGCTGATCATCGCATAGTTTCATTTCTGACCCGCTTCCTCATCATTTGACAAATAAAAATACGAAGAATCGATTTTGACATACCCACAAACATTGTCCAAGTATAGACAACTTCAATCGCCGATTTCTAAAAACCAAGGTTTTTGAGACATTCCTCTTTGAGCCTCAGTATGCCAGAACGTCATGCATCCCTGAGACAAAAAAAAAAGTATTCTAAAAAAGAAGAAGACCAAGACGAATGTGCATTTTTACCTACTGGCGAACAGGTTGGGCCCCGCTCCTTGCATAGCGGCGAACACCACAACTTTGCTACTCTATCGCCAGTATGGACTAAAAAACGCGATGCCACCCATTCGCCATTATGGAAAAAACGCAACGAATTATGATCTTTTGGTAAAGAGGTAAATGGTATGAGAAATATTTTAACATTTGTTTGATATACTCTGTTTTTTTTCTGTTAAAGGCCATTACCGATTCAGCGCCGCAGTGGCGCGAGCGGGTATGAGTTCAAACTACGCAGAGAACCAACCGTGCGGTTCACCAGCCACAAGAGCCCAGTCCACAACTGGGGCAACTCATGTTTTCCTCTGCGATTCGGCACGGATGGCTAGGTACGTCACGTTGGATATAGACCCCAGCAGCCCCGATGTAACAAACGCACTGCTGATGTTGGCTGAGGTGACGGTGAAAGAATACACAGGTGGAGAATGCGGTGCACTTGATGGTAAGTTGCTTGTCGCCTCTTGTTTTGTTAAAAGGTACTTTCTTTAGAAAAATCGTGTGGCAGTTCTTAATAACTAAATCAGAGTTCTTCCTAGTTGTGGCCCAAGATTCGAGTGATCCATAGTGGATCGTTAATATCGAACGGCATGATTAGACCAGAGAGCCTAACCACTAACGTCGTATCCTGTATTTTATTCGTATAACTTTTACTTATTTATTTCGCACAAGACTTTCGTAATGGAACCACACTGTTACATTCTCTGTTCGTTTACAGTACATTCTATTGGCAATTGGCATTACAGAAGTTACTGCTTCGCTTTTTTTTTTCTCTGTACAATAACATCAGATTCTACCTATTTGGTATTGTTCACTCACAGGGGATTCTACTGTTTGGCATCAGATGATTAAGTGTGATCGTTACATGTCTGACTTTGTTCCTTACCAACTTTCTGTTGCTGAACAACATTTTGTTTATGTTCAAACAGTTTTTATTTGATTGGGGCTGATAAAGTGTTACTCTGTAAAAATTATGCGTTTTTTTTCACAGTTGTTTTTCTGTTAAATATTCTGTACAATCAGATATTACTGTTTTCCAATGTTTCTGTCAATAAAGAAATCAATAGAAGATTCTCTGTTAAATTAAAATTGTGTGCAGGCACAAGGAACATCATGTTTTGAACATGCCTCCGTTTCGACTATGTTAAGACACAGTTAAAGGGTCCTGGAACAACCCTAACTTCCGTAAATAGTTCGGACATGCATGGCTGCGGAGGAGTTATTCCTCCATGTTGACACCCGAACGGGGAAACTGGAAATTTATTGCCAACAAAATGTGGTGTGATTACAGCCAGCGACTGACACAATTATAAGCATATAGGTTTGCCTTGGCCTAGTGCGTTCGCTACCCGTACACGTATCAACAACGAATTATTTTGAAATTCCGTTTACCGTTTACCGGTGTCAAAATCTATGGTCCCAGCGGCCGGGCCAGCGGCACAAGTAGACCCGTGAATTTCCAGCCAGCTTTACATAGCGTGTCACGGTGATGTGCGATCGAACGATGTTGATGTAACAGACGATTCTTACTATGGTTGGCCGTTAGGGCAAACACAAAAGAATGATCCCCAATCTATAAATAAAATGATGTGTAACTATCAAAACACTTAATAATCAAAAGAAAGTACCAAAAAGTCAATGGAGATATCTTCCTATTAAATTCTGAACTTGCCCATTAGAATTTCGGGGGTAAAAGCTGTTGCCAACTACGGTTGAATTTATGGAGCATGTGGCTGCCCATACAAAATGTGGCTCAGCGTAATTGTAAACAAAGTCATGTCGTTGCGCGGAGTGATTTGCAAAAAGTTTCGCTGGAACTACGCTGCATCGGGAGTCCTGTTTATTACGTCACGATTTACTGTGCTTTGTTTGCTGCCCCCAACGACGACTTTTACACAAAGTTTACACGGGTCTAAACAGGACCTGAAAAACAGCTCTCAAAAGTACCTTTTGTATTCATTTCATGACAGAAACAATAGTCGTTTTTATTTCATCACACCTTAGGCTGCATATACCCGAAAAATGACGGAAATGTCTTCGAGCATTCCACAACCTCTTTAAAACGAAATACATTGCTGACAATTTATAGTTTCTGAAGCGTGTTCCAATAGGGTTTTGTGACAGTGAAATCGTCATAGTACAGCTCAATTTGAAGGGCCCCTCTAAGCTGCTGAAACAGGGGGTTGTTTTGAAAAACGTCACCATCACAAAAATCTCTGAGTGCACCATCTTGTGATGCATGACCTTGCAAGACCTGTGCAAGAATATCTTCACGATGAAGTAATGCTTTCAGGGTGTGCAGTATTGGGACATATTGCATCGAATGCATAACCCCATTAACTTCTCCAACAATTATTTCAACTGGTTTGCCCATGTGTTGTGTAACATATTTATGTAGTAACTTTGCACTTGACAAATCTTGACATGCATCATTAATTAAATGGTTGTGTTTGATGGTGAAGAATTTCTTTAAGATCAATGGTAGGATCAAGTTGAAACAATTCTCTCTCTATTTTGGCCACAATTTGATCGCTTGTCAAATTAATCAATGATTGCAGATGTTGTGCAATAAAATGAACATGCAATTTCAGAAACTTTGTATTTTTCCCTTAGATTAAGCATGACTACAGCCAAGTGACGGTAAATATCATAATGCCCTGCCCCCAGTGCTTGTGGTATTGCTCCCGGTTCTCTGTCCAAACCATTATCATCAAAAGGGTCCTCAATTATTCCTATGTAGCTGACATCAATGTTGCTGTTGGGCCTCTGACCATATGCCACTGCATTGTTTTGAGCACGGCGTACATGATGCTCATTAAACTGTTTATGCTGCATTTTAAGATGAAGTTGATAAGATCGCACATTTCTATAGATCCGTGTGCAGTTTTCCACACCACAACTGAAGCTAAAGTCAGGTTCTGTAGAGTGTACAAGGTTGTAATGCTTCATTATACACTTGAATGGCTGGGCATGACGGGCAGTATATGCACAACGACAGCACTTATAATTAAATAGTGCATTGGCCATTTTAAACTTGATTGACAATTTACTTAAATCTACCATCAAATCAGACGTAAACCCTTCCCTTTATGTTATTATGACAAATTTGCAAGTTAAAAAGTAGGCCTGGGCCTGTACAGACACGACAAATTGTTGACAGACAAGTTACATTTTACAAATAAAATGGTTAGGGCCTAGGCCCTACAGAATACAGTAACATTTCGATAAGTCAAATGCCGGGTAGCATCGGTAGTCCTTTCGCAAACGCCTACTCAAAATAACCCACGAACTTGTTTTGGCTTGACTTAACAAGATTTCACTGCAACATGGTCATGATGGTATTGCCCAACACCACATACACTCACAACTTTATTCAAATTATTGCAAAACTTAACTTACAAAACTCAAATTCACACCACCGAACTAAGCAGCACAGCAAACGATAAAATGGCGGCCAGCATAGCTACGTAGGCTGGAGACCTGCGCCGTTGCCGCCGTATCGATCTCGTTGTTGAGGAGTCAGTGACCAGACTGCGGTAGCAATCAACAAAATAAAAAAGAAACTTCGCGAAGCCCGCCACCAACGACTCTGGGAGGGGAGTGCAATTGACTCTACATTGTAGTCAACGTACTCTTTATAAGAGTAAGGGGTCATTTACTCTGTTTGACGAGTCATTTGACTCCGATTTGGCTATGAGTGAAGGCTAGGCCTACAGTGAGTAACATCGATGCAGCAAGATGCGGTTTTTATGTGTTTTCTGCCGAGCCATCTTCCCAAACTGGGAAAATTTGACCCGACACACCGAAAAGATACACATTGGTCGGATGAGGGCATTGAGGTGCCGATTATGTCTGTACGAGACGACCAGTGATGATGAGCTTCGCCAGCACTGCCGGTGAATGCATGACGAATCCGACCGTCGTCGTGTCATCAGGCCATACACGTACATACATTTTGGCCCTTTGAACGCGAACAAAACCCATTGCACGGAAATACGTACAAGTAGGTCAAATGAGATTTGCGTTTTCACGAAGAGCCACATATCTTTGTTACATTTTCAGCTGCGCGCGCCTATGGAAATACACATTGAACAGAAAGGGCCAATATGTCGGAAACCTGAATTAGCGTTTTCACGGAGAGCCACATATCTTTACTAATTAATGTTCACTAATTAACTGCTTAGTTAAGTCTTATTACTGGGTTCATGTAAAAATTCAGCTCACACAGAATAGTGTGATGGTTTCCTTGCTTCACAAAGTCGTTGGAAAGTGGTATTTTTTGCAGTTTTAAAATATGAGAAACTTCTTTTGCGATTATCTCGAAAACACTTTTTCTTCAAAATCGACATCTGTGGCTCTTCGTGAAAACGATGACGATTTCTAGCAATTCATCCCTCCCTATAATGCTATGTCTCAACTTGATGCATTTGAACCTGGACCGACCCTAACAACAGCGGAGCTCATGGATCTCATGAGCAGCCTACGTACCCCCAGTTCACACGAACCTCATTAACACTGCCGGTGTAGCGTGAATTTACGTTTCTATGAAATTTGGACTCATTGGTAATACCGCGCGTGCGTAAGTATGGTAATTGGGAAAGTGACTGGTCACGTGAGAGGGATTAACCAATAAAAGGGAAAAGGGGTCCGATTTTCATAGGAGTCGGATTTTCATGTGACACCGGCCCTGGGTGAAATCTGAAATTAATACATTGTATTCTTTTATTTTCAACGCGCAGCCCGCACACCTTTTGAAATGGACAAAAAGTAACTTCTCAAATTTAGCACCTCTTCCAATTACCCATAATACATTTGTAAACTCTGTTAAGGATTGAAACAAGATGGCGGACTGGTTGTGCGTACATGCGAGGTTTTTGTTTCAACTGTTATGCTAGTTTGCGACCCTTTCCTGAGCAGCAACTGATAGGTTTTTGGACTTAGCTAAGGAGTAAGGTAAGGTAAATATTTCTAGGCTCATTTTTGACCAGATTTGTTTGACGGTGACAACGTTTGATGACGATTTCATCGTATGGAAAATTTTCAGTGCCCACTGTCACTGTGTATATAACATGTACATGTACAACATTGTATAGTGCACCGTAAATACGTGTACTTAGCAAGCACATTGCAAGCTGTTTCGAAAAACTGGATTTAATATGCCCTACTTTGAAGGTGTGGATATAAAAATAACATTCACTTAGATTTGAGTTGGCAAATTGATCAGTTGATGATTGCAAATACTAAATTGAAGCTCTATTTTTGAGATGTGATCTTATTTGTTAATTAATGTTTAGTGTTGCGGATACCTACTTTACCCACTTTACCTTGTTAGTTTTCAAGAGTGCTTAAAATTTTCGATTTTCGTTTCCGAGTTAATAACTTTTATCTCTTAAATGCGAGGACGCATTTGCCCTTCGCCCTTCCTTTGTTAAAATTTTGGACACATTTTATATTTAGTAAGGTTCACCGTAGGATTTAAAAATGACCCTGTCAGAAATTCTTTTATTCAATATACATTTTTCCTAGCATTGGTTTCACTTACCAATTGTTCACTTTTTTTCGAATATAGGACATATCCCCGATGAATGTAGAATTTCTAGAAAGCCTTAAATTATCTTACTATGGTGACTAATTTCCACAGAGTTGTTATTTCTTACAGATTCTACAGCGGCAGTTGTTTTACATAGCGCAACTGCTTATGGCAGAAGTGTGTGTTTACAACAGGCATTGTGTATCGTACGTATACTAATGCATATGATTTGTACGTTGAACAAATACTGTGCATTTTTCACTAGCATACGCTGATAGTGCGAGAGACTTATTTGCATATAGCTGCGCCCGTTTAGCCAATATTGTATCGCGCGCGCAGTATGTGGCCTAGTTTTTCACTGCCAGAACTCTGTCAAAGGCGATCTGGTGGCCCGGTTCGAATGAGTCCCGCGTATAAGAACAGAAAGCGGCTAGCAAGTGCCGTAGAGCAAGACGCACAGCTGGTAAGTGCTGTGTTTGTCAGTCGGCTAAGAAGTGCCGTGAAGCATTGTGAGTCCGGATTAAAGAGCTGTGAAGAATTTAGTCAGCATTCAAGTGCTGTGAAGAATTTAGTCAGCATTCAAGTGCTGTGAAGAATTAAGTCAGCATTCAAGTGCTGTGAAGAATTTAGTCAGCATTCAGGTGCTGTGAAGAATTCAGTCAGCATTCAAATGCTGTGATGGAAAAATTATTCAGCATTAATCGTCAGCGCACAACTATAATAGCCCTTGCCTCCGAGCTAGCCGAATGCCCAAAGCAAATTAAGTACGCGCATAAGTTATTTATTCTGCAGACCCGCACATGTATTTCTTTTTTATATAGCTGTGGCGTCTTGCGAAAGAGTCGCTTTAATTAAACAGCAAAAGCAGTAACAGATATATTAAATGTAAATAATTTCCATAATTAATAGTTACTCATTAATAGGGTTGAATAAGCCAAGTTGACACTGTACATACATTATTTGTGGCGGATTGAGTTCTTGATGATTCTAAAAAGGTGTTTCCTCGAGTGAATTTCTTGTTTGCCTGTAAATGCGTGCGCCTGCGCATGAACAGACTGAGTTTTAATAATAGGCAGTGGAAATTTTGCCGGAGACGGCAAACCTTTAGTAAACGCTAGTTTGCCGGAGGTCGTCTCTGATTGGTTAATATTTACTGACGTCATAGCGGTCGCGCCGGCAATTCGGAAGTAAACGTTAGTTTGCCGGAGGTCGTCTTTGCCACTGCATATGCAAACAACGATGACGTCACACATCAACTCATGGGTAGCCGGCCGCGCTGTACACGGTACGGCGCCGACTTATGTCTTGTACAGGTTGTCCGTGATTGGCAAAAATATAAATACGTCACATTATAAGGTATAAACTTTTCAGCAAATGCACGCACTGTCTTCATCATAATTCTATGCACATATGTATAAACGGACGTGCGCGCACGGCGCGGCATGGTTAGTAAAATATGGCCGACTCAACCACGTTGCTTGTTGGGGATGAGTTTTCATCTCTTGACGATGTATTGAACATTATAAAAGTGTTCGAAAAAGAACAGAAAGTATCCTTCTGGAGACGAGACTCTCGCACCTTAGCAGCGGCCCGAAAGCGGGGATATGACGTTCCGGACAACGAACGAATAAAGTACTATGAGATTCGTTTCAGTTGTGTAAAGGGGGGAAAGGACTACAAATCCCAAAGCACTGGGAAACGACCCAAGCAAAGGTATGTACATGTACGGCTACACCCTCAATGCTGAGCCACATTGCTTCCCTAAAAGTTGAGGATTTGCAAATAAAAAAAACCCAAAATTTGTATTGCTATCATTCCAACTCATACTCGGAAGGTGAGTTCACTTATCCGTAGCCCGTACCTCACCAATATTCCCCCCCCCCCCCCAAATTAGGACTTCCCCGTGCTTTCTTCTGGTTAACTTCGTCTCTAAAAATGTTTTATTTGTCAACCCAAAGTCTTTGCAAAGTGGAAGTTCATGAGTGACAGGCAGCTCGCCGAGTATAAGTAGTCTAGTTCTCTGCCCAAAATATTTCCCTTTCTGTAACATACACACGTGCAAGGTACCGCGCATGGTTATGGCCGTATCATATCCGAAAAAAACATCGCATACGTGATCAGAACAGGCAGCCAATCACAGTGCCGCACGCCTCGATTTAGCATGTTATAATTAAGATGCGCGCACTGTGATTGGCTGGCTGTTCTGATCCGGCATGCAATTTTTTTTCAGATATGATACGGCCATAACCAGGCGCGGTGTCCTACACGTGTCTACATTAAATAAAGGAAAGGGAAATATTTTGGGCGGAGAACCAGACTTCTTATACTTGGCGAGCTGCCCGTCACGAACTTCGACTTCTATGGCTTTGGGTAGCCCCACAAAAACGTGTGGAACTTTTGTCAGATTTAGATTTTCACATTTAGGCCTAGATTGTAGGGTTTTTTTAGCTTTAGAAACATACTCACCTTCTTTATAGCCAGGCTAATCAGAAAATGCTGCCTTTTTCGGTACTTTTAGGACACCTCTATTTTTTACAAGTTCTGTTGAAAACTAACTTTTGCAGATGACTGTCCAGTACCAAAGTGACTTTTGCAGGCTAAAGCAGTCTTATTTTCTTCATATAAACTCACATTATTCCTGCGAACGGGAGGGTACAAAAAGCTTCTCCTGAAGGCCCTAGGGTTCGCGGAAAACTATGAGAACATTAGCAGCCAGGAGAAAGATATCATCATCCACGCGAAACAGACAGTGCTATTCAAAAAAGCGTAATGCAAACAGCAAATTCGATGTCACGCTGGGCAGTTTCGACGGCGCGGAGTCATGCGAGCTGGTCGTAGCATATATGCTGTCGATCCTGAAACCAAAGTACGGAAATAGAGTGGGACTATACAGGGACGACGGTCTGGCAGTATTCAAAGAGACCCCAAAGCAAATAGAAAACATCAAGAAGGAAATATGCCAACTATTCCGGGAAAATGACTTAAAGGTAACGATCGAAGCCAACAAGGCAACAGTAAACTTCCTTGACATCACATTAGACCTGCGAACGGGAGGGTACAAGCCATACATGAAACCAGGTAATGTACCTCTCTATGTACATGTCCAGTCAAACTATCCACCCGCCGTCATCAAACAGATACCAGAGGGAATCAACATCTCGTCGACCAAGGGGCTCTGCAAAAAAGCGGGCACAAGTATCGGTTGACATACACACCGGGCATTACCACAAGGAAAAGGACTAGAAAAATGGAGGTGACATGGTACAACCCGCCATACAACAAGAGCGTACGTACCAACATTGGAAAGAAATTCCTTCAGATAATAGACAAATGCTTCCCCAAAAAACATAAGCTTCACAAAGTGCTCAACCGGAACACAGTAAAGTTATCGTAAAGCTGCATGCCGAACATGAAGGCAACGATCCAGTCAATCAACAAACGGAAGGTAAAACAAGAGGACGACGTCGGTGGTAGAACATGCAGTTGCCCCCGCAATGCCGAATGCCCGCTGAACGGGGGGTACCTTAGCAAGAACATCTTGTACCAGGCCACCGTCACGAGCGAAGGCAGGAAGGAGGCATACGTCGGGCTGACATCCACAACCTTCAAGGCGAGACTGGCGAACCACAAGCAGTCATTCAGATCCGAGAGCAAGAGGGCGCAAACAGAGCTAAGTAAACATATATGGGACTTAAAGAACGAGAGGAAAGACTATGAAATCAAATGGGACATTGTTCTGAAAGCACTGCCATACTCTAACGTAAACAAGAGATGCAATTTGTGTATAGCAGAGAAGTACATAATCATATGTAGGCCAGATCTAGGTAAACGTGTACTAACTTCAATGACGTAACGCGCGTAACGCGTGCGCGCGCTTGATTCGAAATAAGGTCAGATGCTACTTGTATTCTATTCTTCGTCATGCTGCTGATGAGTGCCTCATGGTACGAAACAGTCTGTCCAGAAGAGAGATATGCCAAAGTTTGTTTAACTCACATTCTGATTTATTGCATATATATATAAATAAGAGGCGACTTTTAAAGAAATAATTTTTTTTTAAGAAACTTACAAAAGTCATCAGGTTACGATGTGAAGGGAGTCTGGCATTTAAAAAAAAATTGAAACCTCGTATTGTACAACTTTGGTATCGCTGAAAAGAGAATCATGCAACAAAATTAATGGCGCTGTTCCATGGCGACCGGTTGCATGCAATTTCTTTTCTTGTCCGTCTGTTATGACGGAATCTGTCGAAATTTGTCGACAAACTACCTTTTAGCAATGCTAATTTGATGTCATCATGTTGATCAGCAACCTGACAATCATCTGGATATACTTGGCAGTATGTTTCACCTCGATAACTGTTCCTGAGGTCTCATGCTATGATGAGGTTCTACAACCTAACCTGATCCAATATGGCCGCCAGGACCTGTTACACCTTGCCGATACACCACTGTCGAAGGTTAGACCAGTCAACCTCCCAGATTGGGTTCCTACTAGAGGGGACCCAAAGGAGTATCGACGCCGGGGCAAACGAGGTGGGATAAGACGACGGGTACGGAGAAGGGGACTTCGGCCACCACTACCGGTTATCACTTGTAGCAACGTTAGATCCATTGCTAACAAGTTGGACGAGCTTAGTGCTAACATCAGGTACAATAATGAGTATCGGAATTCAGGGTTGATTTGCATAACTGAAACTTGGCTAAACAGTAACATTCCTACGAACACGATAGAGATTCCTGGCTTTAATGTCATCAGACAGGATCGATCTCATGAAGGGACAAACAAAACAAAGGGTGGCGGATTATGTTGTTACATAAATAAAAGGTGGTATATGTTACGATCAGATCATCTTTATGCTGTGCTGACATTGAACTACTCAGCATTTCACTTCGCCCGTTCTACCTACCGCGTGAATTTCCCCAAGTCCATGTACTTTTAGTTTACGTGCCATCTGATGCAAACTCTGAAAATGCTGCGAATATCATCCATGAGCATGTCCATGATGAGGAAAATCGCTCCCCGAATTCGCCAAAAATCATACTTGGAGATTTCAATCAGTGTCGATTGGAGAACTGTATGCCACACTTTTATCAGTGCATTGATAGGCCAACGCGTGGTGAGAACATCCTAGACCGATGTTATTGTTCATTACAGGATGCCTACAAGACCATCATCCGACCAGGACTCGGCAAGTCTGATCATCATGTTGTTCACTTGTTGCCTAAATATAGACAAAGATTAAAGAGTGACAAACATCCTAGAAAGACAGTACGTGTTTGGAACCAGAAATCAATTGAAACGCTTCAAACAGCTTTTGAGATCACCGACTGGCAGCTGCTTCTGAACTCAGGAAAAGATATCAATGAACGTGCGGACATAATAAATGGCTATGTTGGTTTCTGTGAGCATCTTCACATTGAAACAAAGACTGTTACGAACTATCCAAATAATAAACCATGGGTAACCCGAAATCTGAAATCAATCATGCAAGAAAAAAGACAAGCGTTCGGACAGGGCGATGTGGCAAAAGTAAGGGAGTTAAATCGAAAACTCAAGGAGGAGATAAAAGGTGCGAAAGTGAGATATCGGGAGAAACTAGAGAGCTGCTTTCAAGCTAACAATCCAAGAGGAGCATGGAACTGTTTAGAAATGATGACTGATTACAAAAAGCGTAAAGACAACGTCTTTCAAGGTACAGACAATGAAAAACATAAGGCGGATGAGTTAAACATGTTTTACTGCCGGTTCGATACTCAAGATTTCTCAAACAAAATAGAGGAACAACGGAACGCACTGAGCTCATTGCATGATGCACCAATCTCAGTAGATGAGCAGGAAGTCTACAAACGTTTCAAATCTGTCTGTCCACGAAAAGCGAGCGGGCCAGACGGAATATGCGGACGAGTGCTCAAAGCATGTGCTCGTCAACTTGCCACACCATACCGGACACTATTCCAGATGTCCATTGACCAAAAGCGCATTCCTTCATGCTGGAAAGCCGCAGTCATCACACCTGTAGCTAAGAAGCCACGTCCGGTGGAGAATAATGACTTTCGGCCAATTGCATTGACATCGGTTGTCATGAAATGTCTTGAAAGAATTGTCTTACATAATCTCATTCAGCCTATCCAAGAACGAATTGACACTTACCAATTTGCGTACCAAGCAAACAAGTCAGTCCATGATGCGGTTTTGTCTTTCACTCATGCCATTTACCAACATTTAGATAAGCAGAAATGTTACGCCAGGGCATTATTCATCGACTTTTCGTCTGCATTCAACACGATACAACCACATCTTTTGATTGAGAAACTCACATCCCTAGAGGTGAAACCTTCACTAATTCTCTGGGTATGCGACTTTCTCTCCGCCAGAACTCAGCGAGTGAAAGTGAATGGTACTCTCTCTCAGAGACCATTGTGACGAACACAGGGTCACCTCAGGGATGTGTGCTTTCACCAAGTCTCTTTATAATGTATACTAATGACTGTGTTTCTTTGTATAATTCAGTGAACATTCTGAAATACGCAGATGACACTGTCATCCTCGGGCTTATAGATAAAAGTAATGAAGATGATTATAGGCGATCCATACAGGGCTTCAATCTTTGGTGCATTGACAATTATCTTGAACTTAACCCTAACAAAACTAAAGAAATGGTGTTTGACTTTAGGCGTAAGAAGGCAAATAATCCCTTAACCAGTTCAGTTTGTATCGCAGGGGTTAACATTGAGATTGTACAAAGTTACAAATACTTAGGAACAATCATTGACAGCAAGCTAGATTGGAGTGAACATTCCAGAGCTCTCATAGCAAAGGGAAATCAGAGGCTTTATTTCCTGCGTAAGCTACGTTCTTTTCGGGTCGATAGGGTCATTATGAGTTTGTTTTACACCTCGGTCATAGAAAGTGTCATCATTCACGACTGTGTAGTTTGGTATAATGGAGCAATGAAAAAGGACAAAGACAAACTGAAAAGGGTTGTGAAACAAGCATCAAAAATTCTGGGAATGGGAATAAATTTGGATGAAGTCTGCAGGGAGAGGGTACTAACTAAGGCTCTAAGTGTGGTGGTAAATGGTGCGCATCCCCTCAACACATATTTCAAAATGCTAAGTAGTGGTAGGAGATTTCAGTCAGTAAGGGCAAGAACAAACCGGTATCTCAATTCATTTGTACCATTTTCCATACGTCTCCTCAATGATCAGCATTGATGCAACAAACAACAAACAAACATCTTTAACTACACGTATCTTATCATTATTCCCATTTCCAACGCAGTCAGGTTTTCATTTTGATACTGTTTTTCCGAATCTATCATTTTGACTGATATGCTTAAATGTTTATTTTCATAGTAGTCGTAAGTATTATTTTAGTAATTTTCTTATTTAAATTTTCTGGATTATATTAATGAATTATTTATTTATGTATTGCATGTGACATAACAAATTTCCTGGAAGGACCAATAAATTGAAATTGAAATTGAATTGAAATTGAAATTAGTAAATCAGTGTTTGCACTTCGAAAGTTTCCAAATCGGTAGTTAAAATTATGTTTACAAATTCTGTTTACACTTCCATTTCTAAATTTTTGAAACCTATTAAAAATTTGAATTTAAAATCAGGAAACCCCGTTAAATGAAATATAACCTAATTTTTGAATCAGAGGTTTTTTTTTCTCCCCAAACAAAGTTTAAAAATTCACAGACCCCAAAAGGCCCCCCCCCCCTCCCCCGTTACGCCACTGCATGCGCGCTGTGGGTGGGGCATGCCAACACACCGCCGGCCATTCGACCACGGCAGACAATATCGAAAAACTTGGCCCGCATAAGCGCTTTTAGCACGGGCGCCGGCAAAAACAGTTCCACACATGCCGTGCGTGACACGGCCGGAACATGCGTCCACGTACGTCCTATGGTTGTACATGTACATATTAAACGGATAAAGTCTGGCAATCAGTCTGGGTGCCGTGCGCTAGGCGCCACACGCGGTTAGTTTCCTCATTTCGCCTCTGCACTGTGTCTAAGTCTGGTAGGATCTGCAAAATTTTACATACACAACATTTTGCGGAAGATCATATCCATGTACGTGACGTATTCATATTTTCGTCAATCACGGACAACCTCTGGATATTATAGACGGTGTCTTCTCCTCATTTGCATATGCAGTGGCAAAGACGACCTCCGGCAAACTAACGTTTACTTCCAAATTGCCGGCGCGATCGCTGTGACGTAAGTAAATATTAACCAATCAGAGACGACCTCCGGCAAACTAGCGTTTACTACAAGTTTGCCGTCTCCGGTAAAATATCCACTGCCTTAATAATACGCCTTTTCTGATTGACGCATGCGGAGTCTTCCTGAGGAGCATGGACTGCCCCTACCCCTCCCCTCCCTGATTCCACATATATAGTTAGTTCAGACTGGTTCTGAGTCCCCCCCCTCCTCCCCCGATCCATTCTGGATAAGTTCCGGCGGACACATCCGTCCTCAAGCCTTGCGTATCACACGGAGGGTATATCATTCTCTGAACGGGCACCCCCTCCACGCCCGTTACAATACCAAAGAAGTAGAATCTACTGTTTATGCAGAGAAAAAAAGTAACAATAAAATATTCTGTGCAAAAACAGTAACTTCTTTAATGCCAATTGACAATAAAATGTACTGTAAATTAACAGACCTTTTTTAACAGTGTGATGTTTGTATTGAGGATTGCAAATGACAGGCCCTTTGAGAGCTTCAATTCACAGATATTCTCGTAAGAATTTTAATAAAATGTCCATTGCTTATACCTTTCGTTTCGTATTTTATTTATGCAATAGAACTCACGACTGAGGCCCCAATGAACATGAGTATCAGTGCAGAGTCTCCCAAGGCCAGATCATCCCATTTTCAGATGTTGTATAAGGGGGCATTCATTGGAGACTCCAATCCCCTATCAAGCAAGAAAGCCAAATCACTCCTGAGGTGTGCTGGGTACTGCAAAAAAGATACCCGCTGTTTCTCCTTTGATTTTACGCCAGGAAGTGATCAGTGTCGTCTGTATAACCTTAATTCGACAGATATAGAGATGATATTCCACAAGGGCTCCTCTGTCTATGTTATGGAAATGTTGTATATTTAATATACGACAACGAAGGCGCATCAATTAATTTTGATAGAAAGGGGGTGGAGCAAAGAGGGATCAAGCATTAAAGTATGTCGATGTTGATGACAAGCGGATGGAGGAGTACGGTCTCTACGCTAGGGGGAGTTATTCCCTCATTTTCTTTGCTCTAACTATATTTAGTGAGGCCGTTGAAGTGGAAAGCAGCATACAGCCAATAGCAAAGGTGTTTCCCAGTGCTTGGCAGCTTACTGCTAAGAGGGGTAAATAAGGGAAATCAATATCAAAATTGAGGATTTTGTCTCTTGACCAAATGCGAAGCGAATCATTATTATTATTTTTTTATTATGCCGATAATTGAGATTGAATCTCGTTACACTCTCGATAGAGTGAATTTTGCACTCGTGTTATATTGTACAGTTTATACTGTTATTTCGATTGTAGCACCAATTGCTTCATGTTGTTATTTACAATATTAAAAAAGTGTGTATATCAATGGAAAAAAGTATCGACGAATCAAAGAATTTGTTGAATTCAGTGTTAAAAAATATGAGTGCAAAAAACGAAGTTGTGTAATTTTGTTTTTTTAACCATATTAACTTATTTTTCTCGTTAAACATTATTATTTCAGTTAAATATGAAAGGTGTCGGTAGAAAAATCGAAAAAAAAATAGGTTATGCAAAACGAATCTATTTAGTTACTTTAGATCAAAAACAGCACCACCATAATTTGCTACCGAGATTACCGATTCAATATAGGGCCCTTAATTCACCATAAGTAAGAGTGCTTCATAATTTTTAGCACTGAGGCCATAAGGACCATATGACCATGTTTATGACCAATTTGCATCATACACATTTTTCTATTGCCTCACTCTTGTAATTATAGCTAATACAACGAAGGGAGGGACAAAAGGAGGGACTTGCCTAGTTCAGTGCTTTACTACTTAACTTAACCTGATTTAACCTGTTTGACAACTTGCCATCTACTTGCCGGGCCACTATCTGTTGACTAGTTCACATAATCATCTGTCATTTTGAAGGGGTATTGCGCCCTGAAATCCACAAAATTTACCTGTTTATGATCGTTTTCTTATCTTATTTCAAATATCTGGTTGAAAGGAAACCAATCTAATGTCTTACCATTCCCGTGAAAAGACGGAAAAAACGGTTGTTTACATCTGACACGACGAAGTACGCATACGTTTTCCGGTCGTCTTTCAGTGAATGTACGATACACGCCATCTTTGTCACAATCGCAACTAGTATGAACATCCCCACTTTTGGGATCGCAAAAGTTGACCCCGAAAGTCGTTTCACACACATAAACACAATAATAAAACAAAAACATCCAGTTTTTAAAGGATAGTTGTGTGGATGTTTATATCATATTTTTTTAAACGTTCTTTCCGATGAACAACGTTGTTTTTTTTCGAAGAACAACGTTTGTTCAAAGTTCGTATCTAAATTGTGCTCATTCAAGGGCGCAGGATCCCTTTAAACTTTTGTCACAATTATATCATCATTACTTTGTTGGCATCGGTCAACTGTGATGGTGAATAACACTGGTCAACAAGTGGTGACAGATCTGCTTAAATGTACAATTGCAATTCTCCTGTGAATAATTTGGTGTAGTAGAACTTGATGAGAATAAACCAGCACTTTGTGAGCCACTGAAATAAAGTTGAAATAAACAGTCCACAATGGTCACGATGTTTTCACTTTTACACAAATGAAATTGCTGCATTGGCGCGCAAGCGTGACGACTCGACAGACAGGCGTCTCCGACGAAGAAACTTAATAAAAAAAGCCACATTCTACCAACAAAAAATAAATAGCTTCAACATTCAACAAACGTTTTTGAGAAGGATATGTTACAGAGGTGATTTGATGTAAGTCGAGGTAAGATTCTAAAAGCTGGTTTTAAAATACAATATATGTGTGATGTTCGTCACTGCCATAGATAACATGAGAAGGGATTACACGTAGCTGCGGAGAGTTGCACTATTTCCTTCTCTGCATGGAGTTCATAATTTGCATACAGGGAGTAGGTACATGGATCGTTCATAATTACATGTAGGGACTACTCAAGAAACAGTAGCTTCGCTTTATACTCTTTTAAGACTAGGGATTTTCACTCTCTGAAAAAAACTTAGTCGAGCAGGGATCTGAGGATCTCTACTCGACAAGCATTGCATTTTAGTAAGCCCCATCCACATTTTTTGGTGTACATTTAAGATTGTTTGTCTTTTTTTATGTGGAAAATAAACTGAATTTAATCGAATTGAACTATCTTTATCTCGATGAAAAGCTTGCTTAGTTTTATGTGGGGAGGAAAAGGTAGTGCGGGAATTCCTGATATGCCTTTTCTGCGGGCCGAGCAAGCTTAATGGTTCAAAAGCATGTTGCTCCTGACTAATTTTCAACATTGAAGGGACACATTTCTGCACTGACTTGTAAACATTGTATGCTTTCTTCTATTCCAAGTGCATTTCGTCTAATCTCAATTTTTTTTATATAACATAACTTATGGTTAAAATTTAATGCTTTCGTGGTTCGTGGGGGTTGTATAACTGGAGGATGATGCCCTTCGGCCTGTGCAACGCCCCTGTGACCTCGAGGGGCTTATGGAGCGTACCCAGTGGGCACACGACGTTATTTCAACGTTGAATGTTGGTTGAAATGACGTCACGACGTCGAAATACCGTAAAATAACGTTATTTCAACGTCACTTTTGCGACGTTGATTTTATGTTACAGTTTGACGTTGTTTTAACGTCGGATAAATGTTGAAATTGCGTCGCGATATTATCAACCTAAATTCAATGTCTAACCAACGTCGATTTTGTAACGTTGTTCCAACGTCCATATTTCGACATTAATCCAACGTTAAATGTTGGTTGAAATTGCGTCGCGATATTATCAACCTAAAATTAACGTCTCTCTGACGTCGGTTTGGCAACGTTGTTCCAACGTACAGATTTCGACATTAATCTGACGTCAAATAAAAGTTTAAATTGCGTCACGATATTAACAACCGAAATTCCATGTCTATTCAACGTCGGTTTGGTAACGTTGTTCCAACGTACAGATTTCGACATTAATCTGACGTTGAATATACGTTTAAATTGCGTCATGATCATGATTAACAATCTAAATTCAATGTCTATCAATCGTCAGTTTTGTAATTGTTCCAACGTATTTTGACATTATTCTATAATGTTTGATAAATGTTTAAAATCGCGTCGTGATAACGATCTAGATGTACCAATTATCTGCTGTATCAATTAACGTATAATTTTAACTATATCAAAGTGCAAAATATCATGTCAAGAAATATTAACAAAATATCCGACTTAATTAAACTTTGTGGCCTTTTTATGAAAAACAAATTATTTGCCAGCACGCCAAAGCTGTGACGCTAGCCAAACACACGCCGCTTAATTTGTTCTACATTCCAAGGTTGTGACGCTGGCCAATCAGTTTTCATGTACACTCTTTGAAACACGATATGGCGCGCAAGCATATGACCGTTACATATTTCGACATCTTACTGCAGTTGTGTGGACGTGTAGCGTGCAGCCGACATCATTTCACTCAAATAACAGGTAAGAATTTTGCCATCAAAATTCGTAGTTATTGTTATGATTTTGCTTAGACGTACCTGAAGTTTATTCGAAGCACTTTACTTATTAATTGCAACCAATTTCTCCCCAAAACGATAAACAAATATTGACACATCACTGGGGTCGGGGACACTGGCATGCATGGTCACTGATGATACCGGCGTCCGGTACGTGTGGGAACCAGCAACTAGACATGTAGGCATAGATGTCGACCGCATGCATCCCGGCGCTTGGAACAGTGTATTGCTTAGCTGTACTAAAAACGGGTTCAATGGGAAAAGTTTTGACAGAAATCCTGAGAAATAATCCTCCATTGGCGTTTTGAACTGTACAGTATAATGGACGTGTGACTTAAACTTTCCAAGACGATATTGTTAACCATGAATAAATGTGGCTCAATTACTGGATTTCCTTTGTATTGAAAAGTTGTTAATTTCTGAGGAAATAGAAATTGCAATTTTTCTCACTTGGCAGACCTTATGGACATGAAATGCATCATGATGAAATGTACTTAAGCCTACCTGGTTAAAAAAATAATAACCAGGAAAAATATAATTCGATTTTCTGTACTGTAGATTTAAGTTTTCATGTAATTTTCAGGCTAAAAAGTAAAATGGATCGTCCAAAAGTGATTGTAATGCAGTATTTTTTCTCGAGGTCAATTACTTCCATACTGGATTTCTTCGTACAGCTACACAGCGGTGATAGGTCATGGGTCTTGTACATTATACCGTTTTATTCCCCCTGATTGTTAAACCAGGTGGGTTATCTTCCATAGGGAATAGTCCTATCAAGTGGAGGATAAACACTCCCGATTTCGATTTCACATGTTGCTATTACCACCCCGTCGCTCATGTACATGTACAAGTCACAAAACGGAGGAAGTTGGGTAGTTCCTTGAATCTTTGTGTAAAAGTAAAAGTTGCTGTGACAATAGTGAGAATGTATAACAGAAATTTCTGTACCAAAACTTAAGGTAAATGCAAGCATGGATAATTATACAGATGTTTGTGTGTTTATTGGCCTAATCAATCATTGCATAGGCAGGTGGTATTTCTACATAAAATTGTTTTTGTTTCGTGTAGACATGGTTTGCATATTTTTTTGGGGGGGGGGGTATGCAGAGTCTACTCTAAGTTTGGCAGGTAGGACAGGTAGGGTAGTTAATCTCACTTTTCAGCTTCTGAAAAAAAAAATCCTTTTCAAAATTCCAGAAGAGTTTACAAGAGTTCACAGATTACGAAACCCCACTCAGCAATGATTCATACAGGAATTGAGGAGGAGCCAAACTCAGCATGGATTGTCGACTAGTATGGAGTTATGTATGACTTTCCAGGATACGTCAGTTTGAAAGCTTTCGGACAGTACTCGCAGTGCCGTAGCTGGTATGTATGTCGACAAAAAAATACATTCAGGGCTAAGTAATGGCCGAAACCGATTATTTTATTCTCAAGTCAATAACACTTGAAGAGATGTAGCTCTGATTGCAGTCATCGCACATAAAGAAGTGGTATTTAAATCCATTTGTACTTGGGCGAACAACAGACACAATGGCCAGTGCCCAGTTCATTCAAAAAGCAAAAATGAAAACAGATTTATGGCTATATCTTAATTGAATGTTGGCAGAAGTTTCGTCACAGTGCATTGTATAATAACTTGTGTTTGTTTACACTCTTCCGTTATCTTTTGTTCCTGATGGATCTTTGCTCATGTCTCTGAGCGTTGCTTTTTTTTTTCTCATCCAACAGGTGCATGACCAAGTGATTGAAGACAGTTCAACAATGATGGGCAGAGTGGAACTGAATGAAAGCAGATGAGGAAATTTTCTTCGCCAGATTTAATTTATTTTGACCAGTTATTGATCTTGGTTAAAATGTCATTGTGTGGGTACTTGGTTGTATGGTTGATAATTGCTGAAGTGTCAGGTAATACAAGTTGTAGTTTTTATAAGTGCAAGTTTAATAAAAAGGAATCGTTCTGTTGATTTTTTGTACACAATGTCAGCACATAAATGTTGACCAACCGTGTTGTTGCTTTGTTGAAACTAATATGGTTTATGAATTTATTTCTCTCTGTTTGTGTTTGTAACATTTTCGTTTTTGATTTGGTTGTGTCAATGAATAAAGAGATGGTTGGGGAGGAAGCTTGCAATTCTAAAATATTAAATTATATTTTATTTGTCTTTTCTAGCGAGGTCTAGTAACTTCGTAATGGCAAGGTGATGGATGTTGCTGCTTGTTGAGTTTTTTATCTCCTGTCAAGTTTGCGCCTGAAAGAAGAGGTGATGGAGGGACACATGCACCTTCACGTTCAGTCGTACATTTGGACTATGTTTAATGTTTCAATATTGGAACAGTTAGTTGATCAACAGTAATTGTTCAAATACAGTAAGTTGCTCTGTAGTGACTGGTATCTTTCCGTTAGTGTACAACAGGTAAAGCCTTTTTAAGTGATGGAAATTCAAACTCTGCCGCATCTTGTACTTTTCATTTTGAAACTTCCACGTTCGAGAAGTGGGGCACTGTTATAATAATAAACAGTACATGTATCGTGCATTATTTAGTTATTACTGTTGATTCTTAGTTGACCTCTTCGAATGTTCAATTGAATCATTCAGATTAATTTTGTATGAATAATGTTTTTTTGTTTTATTATTTTCTATTTGATAGTTTCTAATGCTCTTGCCCAAGTCTGCCGCATAACCTCTTGCGATATTTCACAAGAAAAGTCATAGATATGACAGAATACTAGTGCTGCAGGTAAATTTTGAAAACTAATGAAACTAATGCAAGTGAAAAAAAGTGAATTTAGACGTTTAAAAATTGTACCTATATGCATGATGTAAATGCACTGGGCAGTGCTGCATTTCTTTGGAAAAAAAATCAATTTCATCATCATGTATCTTTTTAGAGACTAGTACCCTCATGTAGGCTATAATGCTGTTGGAACAAGTCAATCCAATTATGAATTTTACAATGTATGGAATAATTGCAACTTGTTTAACCTAAAGTGTGTTGTATAAGCTGATAAGGTTGGAAGTTAATTAATAAATACATACATTTTCTTCATGGAAAACATTAAAGTGATTGATAAAGAATTTCATTTAAATTTAAAGTTATTCAATTTCGACATGGATTAAACAACACTCCTCAGGTTGCAAATTTATTTAACATAGAACGATTGGAAAAATGCCAACGTCCACCATTATCAGTACATTCTGGCTTTAAATCTAAATAAAAACCTTAAAATATGTTGATTCCAAAATTGCATTTATTTAACTGTGTTATTTCTAAGAATAGGATGTCATTTAATGTTGATTATTAATACGTTGATTGAACATCATGTCAGTGCTATTTTCAATGTAGAGATGTCGACGTTAAATCAATGTTGAAATGTCTACGTTAACTCAACGTTGTGATCTTAACGTTGTTTCAATGTCCGCATTTCCACGTCGCTTCAATTTGCAAATTCAATCATTAATCAACGCTGAATCAACGTAGAATCTCCGACATTAAATCAACATTGACATATCTACGTTGATTCAACGTTGTGCTTTCCACGTTGGTTTAACGTCCGCATAATAACGTCAGATCAACTTGCAAATTCAATCATTAATCAACGTTGAATCAACGTAGAATGTCCGACATTAAATCAACGTTGAAATATTTACGTTGATTCAACGTTGTGCTTTCCACGTTGGTTTAACGTCAGCAAAACAACGTCAGATCAACTTGCAAATTCAATCATTAATCAACGTTGAATCAACGTAGAATTTTCAACATAAAATCAACGTTGAAATGTTGACGTTGATTCAACGTCGGCATTTCAACGTCAGAAAAACTTTCAAATTCAATCATTATTCAACGTTAGTTCAACGTCGGAAACTGACGTTGTTTCAACGTTATTTCAACGTATTTTGCCCACTGGGTATGGAATGGGGACTCCAATGGGACACACTGTTGGTGTATTTGGTTGATGTGATCATACAGGAGAAGTGTGACGGAGGCGATATGCCGCCTGCGAGAGGTGTTCTAGCTATTACACTCTGCGGGGCTAAAGCTGAAGCCGGGGAAATGCTTCGTGTTCCAAAAGGCAGTGAAGTACCTTGGACATGTGGTATCGGAAAATGGAGTGTCTACTGATCCCGATAAGATCGAGAAAGTCCAAACGTGGCCAACACCAACGAACGTGAAGGGAGTAAGAAGTTTCCTGGGGTTCGCCTCTTATTACAGGAGGTTTAACAGAGGCTTCGCCGAAATCGCTCGGCCACTCCATTGCCTCACGGAGAAAGCGAGGGAATTCAATTGGGATGAAGAATGCGTTGCCGCTTTTCACGAACTCCAGAGTCGCCCACAGGAGGCGCCAATACTGGCGTACCCACAGCTGCACGGAGGCGAAACGGGTGGCCACTTTGGAGTTGCTCGCACGCTCGACAAGGCTAAAACGCGGTACTTGGACCTGAGAGCCGTGTGCCGGAATACATGCATGCGCGAGGCGCAAGTCAACTCTTAAGAAGAGGCGGGCACCACTTCAACAATACCGTGTGGGAGGCCCAATGGAGCGACTGGCCCTAGACCTCATTGGTCCACTGCCCGAAACCGAGGGGGGAAACAAATGGATTTTGGTAGTGGGATACTCCCATTTAAAAACACGACTTTCAAAACGATAATTTCCGGTTCCCAATATATACTTTTTTTTTTACAATTAAGAGGAGTTCAGCTATACAACATAGGTTGGCTCAGAAATAATTGAAATTCCATTTTTGACAGCAAAATTCACCTACGTTGATTATCTTAACGATTGTTTCTTCACATAGTAGTAAAGTATAGCCCCGTAACTATGCATGTTGGAAAAAGCTTAAGAAGGTCGCAAGAATAGTGATATTATGCTTATTTAAATGAAAGTCACCGAAATCAAAATCTAACGTTTTTGCAAAAATAATCCGTAAAGATGCATCAACTCATGTCATGTTCAATTACCAAACATAATCTATTGAACGAGAAAAAGAGTAAACCTTGTCACAATGGGGCTTATGCATTTATCCATAATTAACTCAAGAAATAAAGTAGGAGTTACAATCATTGTTTGAAGCACATGTGAGAATATTTTGTCTTGCAATCAATCTCTGATAATAAGCTCAGTAAAGTGGATGGAATGCATAAACCTCCGTGGATAAACAGGTCTCGCACATGCAGTGTTTAAAAAGATCATCTAGCTCGAAGACAAAATATGTAACTGCAACGACAAAATGTGTAGCAAATACGCACGGTTGGTTAGCGTCACGGGATGGAAACGTGAACAAAACATCCGATTGTTTAATTTACACAAAGTGTACTTCATAAAATGTATTACGCTGATAACTCATTTATAATTATTTTGGATACCCTAAAGGCCCTCAACCTTTTCCGCAATAGCCTTGATTTTTTTCTGCGACCAGAGCTGTTATGAATTTTTAGCCTCGAAGCTTGCGCATCTTTTAAAACCAAAACGCGCCGTAAAAACTGAATTTTCCCATATACGTAGTGCACACAGACCAGAATTACCATTCGTCCATGTTTAATTAATTAGCCATAATTCCAAAACCCTTTAACCTATAGGCGTGTAATTTATTGGGTATGTTTATGATAAGTTTGTCTATGCATATACCAAGATTCATAATTTGTTTTCACTCGATGGCCGAGATCTTGGGGGGGGGGGGGCCCAGCTGAGGGATGGTCAAAATAACCCTCCCCTTTTAGGGTTAAAATGTCATTCACCATCTCAGCTTTCAGTCAATGCAATGAAATAAGAATTTGAGGCTAAAACGTTATTTAGATCACCATTTCAAAACATCGTCATTTTCGCATGTCCAATTTGCGGGGGTTAAGTTCCTTTCGAATGACGGTGACGTTCTCTTCACACGTATCATGTTTTTCGCCACAACTGTCTCCCTAGAGTTTGTACTACTTAATTGATCTGTTCTCCAAATGTCCCCTGAGTGTCTCTGAATGCACAAAGAATCTGAATCAAACCAACTGTGATTTCGTCATGTAAAATTTACTACCGGTCTCGAGACCGATTTTCTTAGGTCTCGACAATTTCAATGTCTCGACTAAAAAAACTCGGTCTCGATCTCGGAGCAAAAGTCTCGAGAACTTGAGGGATCCCTGGCACCTGCTCTCGTGTTTGTTAACACAACAAGAAAAAGGCTGCATCCTTTTCATTCCTGGGCAGTTTCAGAGGACATCACACAATGGTTTCAAGGCTAGTGTTTAACAGTTTTTCGTACTTGTTATATCTTTCTAGCTGCTGGATGATCTTTGCTGTCAAGTATTTTACCCCAACACACATCTTCGCTGTTGTTAACCTCGAGGCTAATAATAGTGAGGCTTCCCAAATTACGTTGGCAAAAATGTATAATTGGGTGATTATTGATATAAACAGGCGCTCCAGATTCACGCCGAACCAAATACAGACTATTGTGGAAATTTACTACAACTCTATACCGTATCAACAACTCTATACCGTACAACACACCATTTGAACTTTGACCTCCGCCTGACCTTGACCTAGACCCCAAAAGGGCGCGATATTATTTTCCGTACGCTTTTTTTTATTTACACACGCATATGGGCGTGTTTCGAAGTTCGTTGAGTTGCAAGTCAGGTTCTCGAATTTTATTTTTCCTTGAAAAAAAAAATCTTTCAAACCACACATTGGTAAAAGTAAAATGTTCCAAATGACTAACAAACCTTTTTAAGAGAAAACAGAATAAGTAAAGCAGAACTAAAAAAAAAATCCAATGGGAATTGAACTCTCACCATCGGGTTTGTAATCCAATGTAGTATCCATGACACTAAAACAGGGAATCGAGCGATGTGGTAGTTTAAACAGTATACTACTGCATATATAGGGCCCTCCAGCATAATTCTAGATATATACAATCAAGCGTGTGGTATGGAAAAAATATCGCCAACCGGGCACCCCGATGTAGAACGTTTTCTAAGGACCTATAGAGTGATGTAGGTTTCGAGGCAGGTCTCGGTATCGAGACCGGTCTCGAGACCGATTTTTTAGTTCTCGACAATTTCAAGGTCTCGAACAAAAACAACTTGGTCTCAATCTCGGAGCAAAAGCCTCGAGATCTTGTGGGGTCTCGATCAAACGAGACCTTATTGTTCAGTTTGGAAAACCACTAAAAAACACCCCAAATATATTTATATTTGACCCTTACGGTACTTGGGTACAATGCACTGTACCGCATGCGCTATGTGTGTGGACCGCATCGAGTTGATCATGCGTTCAACTGAGCACGTTTGATCGAGGAAGTACATGTGTAAAGCTAATGTTCCAGTCTTCCACATAAAAACTGACGGGCAAAGAAAACAAATTACCGTCTGCTAGTTTTCTTTTCAAACAGTCTGACAATGGTTAAGATTTAAAATTTAAAGGGGTACACTGTTACAACATTTCAATTCATTCAACATTCAGAAAAAAACCTTTCAGCATCATGTATGTTTGTAATAAATATACATTTCTCATTTCCCTATGCTTATTAGTCCAAGGTCTCGGCTTTGGACCCTGAGGGTCTCGGTCTCGAGCTTTCAGTTCTCGACTACAACACTGAAAGTAAGTGTACTAGTAAGTTTTTGGTGCCTTAATCCGGCGTGTCAAGATGTATTACTTAAGCCTCTGGACTATAATGTATTTATAACAGTCTTGTTAATATTATAAAGAGAATCATCAGTACTTAATGGAAGATAATGTTTTGAATTTATTTTTAAATAATGAAAGGTTTGCGGAAAAACCATGTGCGAATAATTTCTCAACTAAGAGAATGGTTCTGAAAAGAACCAGAGGTATAAACTCGACGTTCCTGATGGCACCCTGCGACATAGCGTCTACAGGAAACCAGCCCACACCGACCGCTATCTCCACCAGTGGTCGTTTCATCACCCAAGCATCAAGTCATCGGTCAACCGCACCCTAGTACAAAGAGCCTTTTGAGGTCTGCGACCAAGACAACCTCAAGCGTGAACTCAAGCACATCCATGCGTCACTACAACGGAACAGCTACAAACCCAACCGCATCACGATCAGCAAACCTGACCAACGGGTCTCCTATACCCAAGGTCCTTCCACTGTATCTCCCTCAGTCACTCTTCCTTACATAGGTCCAGCTTCTCATCATCAGCAACGCATCCTCCGACAAGCCGGCGTCAAGGTGTACCACTCATCTGGCAACAAGCTCCAAGGCAGCCTCCATATTCACAAGGACAAGCAGGACTCCTCTTCCAAGGCGGGAGTCTACCGCATTCAATGTGAATGCGGCAAAGTCTACATCGGCGAAACCGGTCGGAACCTTCCAACTATAGGCTCAAGGAACACAGAGCACATGGACGACGAGGGGATTTTGACAAATCGGCCATTGTCAAACATTCCCACATCAACGACCACAAAGTTAATTGGGATGCGGCCGAACTCATCGCACCGATCCAGTTCTGGCATCCAAGACGCATACGGGAAGCCATCGAGATCCGCAAGCACAACACAGTTCCGCAAGACATCGGGTTTTACCTCAACGACATCTGGCTCCCACTTCTCCAGACTGATGGGTCTCCTATTCCCTAGGTCCTTCTATTGTGCCAGTTCGCTCTCTTTTTGGGATATTGCCGGTTCACCTTGCTATGCTCGGATGCAAGAATGCGCTTAATGCCAAACTCAATCAACACCCTTTAGAGGGAGAACTCATCGGCAGGGACTTGGAGGTGGTGGATCACCCTAGCAGTTTAACATCACGTCTAATCTATTAAGGATCCAAAGAACACCAGCCGTGTCATCAATGGGGAGAAATACCTAACGTCCAGAGAGTGATCAAACAGTTGATGCTGAACCATTACCTAAGCGGCGGTACGAGAAAAACTTCAGGTACAGATACATGTACACATATAAAGAACAAATCACATGTATTCATTGAGTTTTTGGACAGGTTTGGATAACTTTATTTATATAAGAGTCGACAGCCTTTTTTCATGACTATTTGGAAAACAAATTGAGCACAAATATCTACTTTTTTTTTTACATTCCAACTGTACAACAACTGCCCCAACCTAACTGCCTCAATATGCGTTGGACATAGCCAAACTGTGGATGAGCTATAGTTGGAGCATTTGCGATAGTTGAAGCAGTTGCCATATTTGGGGTGTAACATTGCTGCACTGACCTTCAAAGAAATCTTTGTTGATTTCAGGCAAATCAGTGTACACATTTACAATTATAAGAAATTAAATTGAAGACATTACACTCTTAAAAATACGTGGTTAAAAAGTAACCACGTTCCCGTCGTCAAATATGCACCGACGACATCCGTGGTCAAAACGACCCCACCTGACGTGGTCAGTATAAATAACCGCGTATTTTGGTCGATATTTGACCCCATTGTGGTCATATTTTTAAACCAATTCCGTGGTCAATTTAAGCTTACCCCATTGCCGTGGTCAGCCATTTTGACAAATTCCCGTGGTTACAATTTCGCAACCCAATTTCGTGGTCAAAATTTAAAAAAAAATTCAATTCATGGACTAAAATATTCTACAAGTAATCCTGAAATGATGCACTTAAAATGAAACACCTAAAATTCAACGAAGGGAAACATACATAAGAAAGAATATTTTTAGAGTGCTTTGTTATCTTCAATTCACATTTTTCTTTAATAAATTCCGAATATCCTTATACATTTTTAACTTTTTTAAATGAATGCAGTTGCCTCTCTTAGTACAAACGATTCTTTCATTTTTTTTAGAGACATATGAGCACCAAATGTTACAAGTACAATTTAACAGCACACAGATGTTTTTCATTAATAAATTGATGTTGTGAACAGTTTGTTTCACCAGTCTATTATATAGCTGATTATTTTAACCAACTTGCACAGGATACAGCATTCAGGTACATACATGTATGTATTGTAATCATTGAAAATGAACTGTCAGGTTGAACATGTAGCTGCAATTATTTAATGATTGTGGTACATTTTCAGTACATATTTAAAATCTCAAGTATGCAAAAGCTAACACTAGTGTCACCTAATCCGCATAATCAAATATAATGTCAGGCTCAAACAAAAAATGGTTTCAGTCAATAAAAAGAATTTCCTTACGTATTTTCTGCTAAATTAAAATTTAAAAAAATGAAATAAAATTTGTGAGGTCTATTTGCAGTAGAGAGTTTGTTTGAACTGACTGAACACTGTAGGACCCGTCTATCCTTGGTTGGCATCCTCGTGTTGAAGGTTGTCGCTGACATTCACTCACTGTTTCGACACCTATTTTAAAAAATAAAAATAAAAACAATTATTTTTGAACTACTTTTCAATGGAAATACATCCAAGCCCTAAGGAGTGTCCAACGCGACGAGGGGTTAGAGCCGCCAACAAGCTGAAAACTGCTCACATCGAGTAGCAAAAGAAGAAGATAAAAGTACCACTGGCAGCGCAAACCTTAAGTAGAGCTTGGTTGCCTCAGCACTGTAGTTTATGAAGGAGACCCGAGACCCCCGTTTTGATGGCTGCGATGGGACAATCACCTTTCTCTGGACGATTGACAGGTTAATGTTTGTCGCACGTTTTCACAGTAAAAAAAAGAAAGATTATTTTTTTATTCAAGAGAGTTAACTTTTCTTTTCTTAATTTAAAAAAATATTTTTTTGGTTTATCATCTTTTCCATTGCAGACTTTTTGATCTGTGCAATTCACGCAACCCTTTTCTTAAGGGATGTAAAGCTCCATTTAGGCCCACCAATGCAACATCGTGGAAGACCTTTTTGGCAGAAACGACCAAATACCTGATGAATTTGCGGTTAAGCACTGGAGAATTGGTCGTACAGAGCAAGAAGAACATGGCAGTCCTATGATTCCTTGTGAATATCAAGGCAATCAATGGCCTCTATGATAAGCTTTGCACATGACCCCAACCCAAACTCAAGTGAGTTGGTAGTAATAATTCAATGTAGGCCTAAGAGCAGCCAGAAAATGGAGTCTTATACTCTCATGGCAACAGTGAGTGGTAACTGGTACGAACTTGTGAATTCGTTGCTGGAAAATCAGGTGGGAAAATGTATCCTTTCTCAAAAATACTATCCCAAAGTAAAGGGAAGATTGGGGTCGAAAATGCCTTTAAATTGGAGCACCCAGTTTATTTTAAACATAAACATAAACATTACTTAAGTTAACGTCCACAGGGGTGGGCTAAACTACACATTTCCCGAAAATGCCCGAAAATGGTTGGCCCTTATCGCACAAATTGGTACTTACTTTGCTTTATGTGCCCAACTCAAATGTCGACCTTTTGGTTGGTCTCGACTCACACCAGCCAAAATATTGAGACCACAGCTCCCGAAACCGAAGCCGGCAAAAAGTGGTCTCCAGACCGAGACCGGTCTCGAGACTAAATACTTAGAGCATTGTGTGACACAGCTAGTAAAGTACGAGAGGTCATTTCAAACTGAAATGTTGGCTGCCATTCGTACACGGCAACCATGGCAGAATTTTTTTTAAAATGAACAGGCCTGCATCCTCCTCTTTTTGAATAATCATGGATGATAAAGTGGTAGTTTTAACAAAATATAGACATCGTGAAAACTTTTTTTTTATGTTGTAAAAGGTGCACACCTGCCAACAATCCGAATTCGGAGATAAAAAGTGCCCGAAAATCGGAACGTCCCGATTTTCTGAATTGCAAGAGAAGAAATAATAAATAAAAAAATGCCCCGGCCCCGTCGCACACTTGTCCGAGAAAAATGTTTTATTGTACTGAGGGCGCTATTGCCGCTACCATAATGGTATAAAATCCTGCCTCGCTCTTATGTACGACGAAAGGGACGTAAACCAGACTCAAATGTCATCGAACAGGCCATGTCCGAATAGGCTGCGGCTGCGGCCGTACGCGCGCACAGGCTTGTGCGATTGGCCACAACCTAGCCGCAGCCAATAATTTGGGCGCGAACTGAGACCCGCTACGTCATCCGTCTGGTGTACTGCCTCTCTTGTGTGTTTACTGAATTAAGCGCGGGCCAGGCACGGCGCGGTGGACGTATTGATGCCATGTTTGTTTTCCACACACGTTGTTTCTTCATAGTCTTCGGTGGTTTTTCGTTGATATTTTGACCGTGCCGAGTCGCACTTTTTTTGTCAACGTTTTTGTATGAGCAAACTGCGACATGGACCAGGAGGATGATACACTGAAGGAGAAAAAGCAGCGAAGGAGTATCGTGAAAAATTTCACTTCATAAAAGCTTCACGAAGAGGAGAATCAAACGCTGTATGCACGGTTTGTCGATCGGACATAAAGATTTCAAGTGGAGGACTAAAGGATCTCAACAGACACATCAAAACACCAAAGCATGTCAGTAATGTAGAGGCAGAAACGAGACAAAAAAAAAAAACAAAGTACAGATCAAGCATGTCCACAGCTACACTCGGCTCATTGATGACTCACAAACTTGCCCTGCAGAACAAGGACATGAAGTGCTTTTGAACAGACTATAGTGATGCAGTCCTCAGAATCGCCAAGAAAGCCACCTATCAAGCACTCAGCCAGCATGGTTGCCAACCATCAACCAGTTCCACAAGAGACCAGTAAGGGTATTAATTATGAAAATGCTGCCACTTCAAGTATGATATATTTTGTAATTTCTGTTGATGTGATTTTCATCCTTCCAATAGTTCTATTCACCGCTCAACATTCTATACACCAGTAGAGGCCCTGTAAACTTTGTATGATTGCCCCTGGACCCCACCCATTAGCGCGAGCGCCTGCGCCGCTCACCGTGTGTGATGCGTAGGCACCCTGTTCCTCCTCTTTCTGACTTTTCAATGTTGGCAGGTATGAAGGTGTGACGAAATATTGTTCAAACATAACAATGAAAAGTAAAATTGTTTGGAGAAATTGACCTGCGCTGGCACTCTCACTCATTCGCACAGAAACTAAATACGTTCGGTCTTGGTTGATTTTACAAAACAAGCGTCCAGAACAGTTCTCAAGAAAAAAGGTCATCGCCTGAAGGCTGCATGATCAGTGGTGGCAGGAGACATCTCTCTTAAATATCTTGCAGATTAAAATTAATCTACTAAGCACACGAACAAGAGCATGACCATCAATGTTATGTCCGTTTAATTCCCCCTCCTCAATTAATTTGCACCTTGTGCAGAGAAGTACAAGTAACAGTGCTATCTATGTTGGTCTTTATACCTTGCATAGGTTGCAAGTAGTTTTGTGAATATATGACTAATCATAAATGTATTGAATTTTAATGCACATAGAAAGTCCCCATAGCTGCATATTGCCGTGCGAGGTGCAATATGCTGCTGGAAGTGCTGCATGGTGAACATCGCGAACATCAATTGAAGACCCACTTTCTTGTGACTCTGCAAACATTCAACCAGCTTAATCTACTGGTGAATCCAGCGAGAAGTATATGCAGCCATAGGCATAACTAAATCTACAATATGCGACATGGTCCATCGCCAACTTGATAGAGTGCTGAGTGACATCAAGAAAGTTGTCAAGCTAGCTGCAGAGGCTGCCCTACCTGTCACTGCAGAGGGATTTAGGAAGCTTTCTAAAAGCAATCGACAAAGCGGTTGGCAGCATTGCCTTTACCCACGTGAGTCAACCCCCCCCCCCCCCCCACAATGATCAAATGGAAGATTACATTAAATCATAAGCTCTTCTACTCTGTCAACCTTCAAGCCGTGTGTGACCACCACATAGATATATTCTCTGGCTATCCGGGATCAGTCCATGATGCCAGAGTTTTGAGATGTAGCCCCCCAGCCCCCGTTTGGACATGCCAACTACCCTCCCCAAGGATTCTACCTCCTATTAGATTCTGTATATCCTTGCATGGCTGAACCCCTTGAAATCCGGGGTCTGCTCATAAGTCCGATGCCTCATTAAGTCCGTCGCCTCGTGAGTCCGAGGCCTCGTGAGTCCAACGCCTCATAGGTCCGACGCCTCGTGAGTCCAACGCCTCGTGAGTCCAACGCCTCGTGAGTCCAACGCCTCGTGAGTCCAACGCCTCGTGAGTCCAACGCCTCGTGAGTCCAACGCCTCGTGAGTCCAACGCCTCGTGAGTCCAACGCCTCGTGAGTCCAACGCCTCGTGAGTCCAACGCCTCGTGAGTCCAACGCCTCGTGAGTCCAACGCCTCGTGAGTCCAACGCCTCGTGAGTCCAACGCCTCGTGAGTCCAACGCCTCGTGAGTCCAACGCCTCGTGAGTCCAACGCCTCGTAGGTCACCTTGTTATTTCGACGTCGGACTTATGAAGCGGAATAAATAAATGTTATGCCTTATAAATCCGACGCCTCATAAGTCCCAGGCGTCGGACCTGTGATACGGCCCCTGAAATCCTACCAGCATACAAAAGACATGCGGATACAACTCCAGTTGAAGAAAGATTCAACTATCACCTGAGCCGTGCCCGTACCATCATCGAAAGGGCATTCAGTCAGATGAAAGCAAGATGGAGAAGCATCTTTACAAAATCGCTTGAGGTAATCTAGCTATGAAAAGTATGAACGTTCATATCCAGTGAGATTATCTTGTTTAGTTGTTTTCAGATGTGGCAGAAGACACTTTAAGAGGTGGAAGAAAAACCTGTTTAAGAATCTGGGGCAAACACACAGAATCAGGCAGGGACTAAAAACCCAGTCCATTTTAGCCAAGGCAGGACTGCACATCAGAAAAAGCCCTCAATGCTATTTGCGAAATTGGTCTTGATTTCTGTGGGGGCCATTGGTGGGCTCATTCTTTCTGCGCTTACGATTGTGAAGCAAAATTAAAATCAAGAAGTCATTCGCTGTGAAATTCGCCCAAGTTGAAAATGTGTTCAATTTGTGCGAATATGAAGAGCGAAAAGCTGCCCTGATGTCACTCATTTGCGTTTGCTTCACATGAGGTATGAACTTGGCCTTATCAGGGCCAAACAAACCCTTTGCGTTTGCATTAAGCTGATTAACAAACTTTTAAATTTTGTGACCAAATTGCAAACCTTAAACTTTTCATTGCCAATTTACCAAAAAAAAGAGTAAACGTCATTTTCAATTGAGCTTAATAAATTCATATGTACGAATGTTGCTTTATTGTTTATTTTAGAAGATTAAAATGTATATCCTTTATATTGGGTCTACCCGATGTTCCCCAATACCAATGTTCTTCACTACCGATGATTCCCGAAATCCTTAGGATTAGGGTTAGGGCTAGATTAGGGTTAGGGTTATAGGGTATGATTTCGGGGAACATCGGTATTGGCGAACATAGGTATGCACCCCTTTATATGAGTCCTTATATTGCCATTCTATTTGATATCTTATTTAGTTATTGTTATTTAATAGCTAGTAATTTGTGATGACGATTCATTTTTTTGCATGAAGTAATCAAAGGTTTGGTTATATATGTACTTAAAAATTGTATTGTAAATCATTCACAATTCAACCTTTGAGCTGTGACAAATTGATAATAAAACCCTTGGATTGAATACGAAAATTATTTACTTTTAAATTAAAGCAGCGAACGAAAACGCTGTCACATTTAGTTGTTTTAATAATGACAACGTTTTATTCTATTGCCTGGCGAATCAAAGTAGCTCTAGATAGAAACTATCTTGTGGAGATTTGAAGATATTCTGATATTCCATAGTGAATTTCAACAGAACTTCTTGTGAGTACAGACAGCACAAACAGTTATTATTTCCAAAAATCGCAATAAATATTATTTAAACTCGAAAGCTCCACTAGCCCGTTTTGAATCGACGACAAATGATTGTTGCACTGAGGCTAGAATATAAGCGAATTGCCTGTTATGTTATAGACTCGTGGTGAACAATTCCAACAAGTTGAACTGTTTTTACCTTTTGCGACTGACTGTTCCTTGCATATCTCATGTAATTATTACATACAAATGCATCAGTAATTATATGATTTATCATTTGCTCCACATTGTCCAGCTAACGAATACAATTTCAAATTAAGTACCTCAACTGAATCAGAATATATTTATCCTTGGCTCTAAAAGAGAGATAAGCTGTCCAGCTGTGACAGATAAGCTGTGGTCCACCATATTTTAGCACTCTCTGGATCAGAAGGACTTATCAGGTAGTGAAATTCATCCATCAACTACATGCATCGAATGTAGTAAGCCCAGGCTTCTAAATAGTAAGCACACACTGACAGTAAGACAGCAGACTTCCCTCGCATTGTTGCTGTCCGAATTTGACTACAGCTTCGGCAGTCCTGTGACACATCCTGGTCACTCTTTGCATGGAGAGGTCTTCGCGATATTGCCAATTCATTGTGGAGACCCAGTCGAAGTGGCTTATTACAAGACCGGATTTGGCGCTGAATATGTCTGCTGCTTCTGTGCTCAAAATAGAGCACACACAGATCAAGACTTGTTGAAGCAATACAAGACAGTGCTTCCAATCTGTGACGCCTGCAAAAACATGGGCCGCCTACCAGTTTGTTATCGTCCGTATGGCAAGGGGACCTAAAACCTCACAAATTTGCAAACAAAGTGCTGACCAACTAAAGTTGGTAAATCGGGGACGGTATTTGAAAATAAATCAGCCTACTTTTCTTGAAAATGGCAGAACATGTATTCCAGAAGTTGTTATTTGGTAGTCTTGTTTCCGTTGTTCGCAAATGTTTTATTATTACCCTTAAGCCTTGACTACACGCAAATGCCTCCGTATGATGGTACATAAAAAAAATTGGCCAAAAAAAACCTACCCTATTTTGAAATACAGTGTAATTGGAAGCAGATTTTCTTTCTGGCCTTACCCCGCTGCCGATGACTTAAGGATTGGGCCACTCCACAGTACTTTCCGAATGACATTAAGGCTGAAACTGTTGCAGAGCGAGTTTTCAACTTCTTGAACTGTGTGATGAAGATGCTTACAGCTGGTGCTAGTTCCTCTGGATTTTCCCTCATTTGGTGGGTGAGATTGAATGCCATGGTTTGCATCCCTGTTTCCAAGTCGTCTAGTCCGAACTCCTGTGTAGAACTTTTTGTGTTTTCATGACTTGTTACATCTCCAGTTTCATCCTCCTTTAAAGAAATGTCGATGCTGACGGAGTCGGGCACCTGTGCCACTTCTTGCAGTTCTGTTGGTCCTGACACGGATGTCTCGGTGTGACCCACAGGAAGGGGGGAAAACCATCCCTCGGGCACATGTTCCTGCCCACTAGCTAAAAAGAGGAACCTCTGACGCATGACCTCGTCATTGATGGGAAGAACATTGAAAGACTTCACCTTACGGAACTAAACAACTGCGCACTGATGTTTACAAGGTGCACCATTGAAGCCTGCAGTGCATGTGCACATTGCCATTGCATTTCTTCCAGCAGATACTGAGAAAGGCCTAGGACAATTCAAAATAAGGCCCCTAGCTAGGACTACTAAAAAAAAATGGTCATGAAAATTAATAAAAAAGCTGAGCTATAGGGTCATGATGATATATCTCCACGATTTGAATAACCCTTTTACCTTTTATCACACGAATTTGTACGATTCAGTTCCAAAACTTTGTATGAATGACCCCATTCTCAAAAATGCATCACTTGAGGGCGCACTGATCATAACATTCTATCACAGTTAAACATTCAATACACAATCACGTTCATTGACACTCTGGTAATGAATTATTCCCTGAAAATTGTGTATTTTCCATTTTGCAATATAAGTTGATAGTAGGGTAGGCTCTCTGTATCAGCCTTAGACAATAATTAATTTAGATATTGTGGGATTTTTTTGGACGAAAATGATGAAGAAATCATGTAAGTTTGATATTAATAATTCATTATCACCAGTATCTTGTGATATTTAAAAATGTATGTGCTGTCATATGGTTTGTGTGCGAAATTACTTCAAATTGTTTGAGTCGCAGCAATTAGCTATAAGAGAATTTGTAAGAATTGTATACATGATAGAGTTGCATTGGGAATTGTTTGATATTAATAAATATTAAAATGTACATCAAAATGCTAATATTTTTGTCCTGTCTGTCATTTCGGCGAAGTGGTATTAAGAGCAAAAACAAATCTAAATGGTTCGGCTTCCGATTACATATCTCAACTATTGGCTGAGATCAGTTGAGATGCCGGAAACACGACATTATGTTTTGGGGCCGACAATATCGTCGTAATATTAAATCAAGATGTACAAGATGTACGAGATAATGAAATAAGTGATCAGCAAGAAGCTGTTGATAGAGAGTATGTTTGATGGAGAGGGTATCCTGAATGGTGATCATGAAATTGATCTGTATATTATAGTGATGTGAATCAAAAAAATTGCTCTCTATTACTCGGACTAAGAGAAGATCACAAGACATCATCAAGTGCTGCATACACTAATGTGGCCAGGGCTGTGTCCGACATATTGCAGAATTACCGAGAAGATTTATTTGAAATAATTGTAGCCACTTTGGAGAGAGGCGGTGCGGATGTGGATGAACTTAACAAATTAAGACTTTCAGATGCATTGAAAGAAGCTCACTATAAAAAGGCACTTACAGGGTTCTCTTAAAAAACGTACTTGAATAGTTCATATCCGAACACTTTGACTTTGTTACGCCAGTTGAATATGTACTTGGGAAAGATGAACATGCGCAAGATGAAACATTTCAGTATGTTCCCATTTTAGACACTATAAGAGCTTTGTTAATCAAAGATGATGTGTTTGCCGAGGTGTACAACAAGCATTTCTCACAAACTGATGTGTTGGAAAACTTTTGTGATGGCAACATTTAAAGAATAGTAATATGGCATTGCAGGTTCAGTTCTACTTTGAAGAATTTAGTTGCCAACCCCCAAGGAAACAGAGTCCAGAAAATGAAATTGTTGAAAACCAGTTGAAAATCTAAGTAACCATAATCATCAATCATCATTCAGTCACAAACGCGTGAAGACTTGACGAGTGTTGCCCACTGATACTATTTCAGAACAAATTATTTCAGAACAAAATATTTCTGAACAAATCAAACTTTCAATTCACTCAATACACGTACGGTATGTCTGTGGATAAGGGCCCCTTCATGTGATAACACACAATTACTTTTTAAAGTAGTTTTGATCATAATTTGGAAAGGACTATAGTATTACTCAGGACTACTTTAATTATTGTTTTCAACAGGCTGTCAAAATTCTGGCTCCACAACAAGCAGACGGGGTGGCTCAGCTGATGGAGCATGATCCAGCCACGCAGAAAGATTATTACGTGGTCATGCAGACAATGAGAAACAAGCTTGTGGCTTGGAGGCAAACTCTGGAGATCATTGCATCAGTAAGTTTTAAAATATTGATATGGCTCTTTGTGGGAGTGTAAAAGCATGTAGAAACAGGGCAATTTTGCATAGAAATGTGCCTTGCGCACCTCCCCCCCCCCGAGAGTTACACAGTTTGCTGGTATTAACACTGTAGGTCATTGTGGAATCAAGTTCTCTGGTAGGTACACGTGATAGACTTACCTATTCACCACTGTTATTAAATGGCAAATAAGATGGCGCTGTTAAAGATCACAGTTTCATCACTTCTGCATCTGCATCTATATCTGTTAGCTTCTGACCAAATGCCTGGTGTGGCTACCTTGTACAGTTCTTGAGATTGGATTATTCATCCTCAACACCCAACTCTCCCTGGAGGCAAAATGACCCTAGTATCACCTGGTCTCTTGTCATACATTTTGGTCACTCTAATTATTTCGCACTCTACTCACGTACGCAATAGGTGAAGGCAGATTGATTTTTTTTCTTGACAAACCCATAACCGTACAATTTTCCAACAAACAAATTCACTACATATAGGTACATGTTTGATTTTTTTCCTGATGCACTCCTCTGTATTTGAATAAAAACTAAACTAAACACATAGCACAAATATTAACAGATCAACACAAACCCACACAATGAATAATAATTTCTAGATCTATTCGTTAACTAGCAACGTATTTTAATCCCAACCTATATTTTAAGGATGATCCCTCCGACACTCCAATGCCTAGACAGTAGACGCGAAGCTGTCCGGCCGAGGTAAGCCAATCCTCTGCACAAAATTCACGGTCTAATACAGCGTACCGTGTGCGGTCATGAACACGCGACGAGAAATGCGGCCATTGACTGGTGCGTTTAATATCGCGCGCAAAACACGATACGCAGCATAGAGCTATAGGCTATTAAATTACGCAGAGACAATATTTGGGCACTAACGGGAAGATGAAAGTGGGATCGGGACTTTTTATTCTGTTGAAAATACACGTGTTCATGTACTTTATGTAAGAGTAAGCTTAAATATACAAAATGAAAAAAAAATCCTGGACTAGTTTCTGCATGGGCCTTGGGTCTAGCTTTAGACCAGGACATGTGGTTTTTTTTTAGGCTGGGCTCGGCTGGGGCTAGAGACGCTAGTTGTGGGCTCAAATTTAGTTTGAAATTCCTAGCATTATAGTGGCTATTATTTTTAACAGGCCTACGCCTGTCTCAAAATACTTTATGATCTAGCCTATTTAAAAAAAAAAATGTCTCAGTAGGCCCAGCTACGGCCTAGACAATCCCAATAATATTGCACAAAAGCTTAATTTAAAGAAAAAAACATGATCACAAACTTTTACAGAAATGTATCAATCTTTGCACAAGATAACCTTTTTTTTCACTGCAATGCTAATTAAACTAGTAATAACAAGGCCGAATCATTGAAAAGAATTATGATATCGATAGGCTTAGGCCTATTTGATATTATTTTCATGACATTTTTTAAAGGCATGCATTTGTCAAATTACATATGTCTGCATAAATCTGGGTTCAGACAAAAATGCATTTAAATTGAAAAAGAAATGAATCAACAATTTAATAAAATTTTTTACATGGGGAAGCGCGAAACGACTTAAGAAATTAATACTAGAATTTGTGTCATTTCAAATAAATTATAGGCCTACTGCATGTTATTATTTTTCTTATTTCTTTGTCTTCACAGTTCTGCAAGACGGATCGACACCAGCAATACCCAGTTAAGTTGTGTAGACTCTGCGGGGGGGGGGGGGCATGTGTATCAGCTGATGTAGCAACGCGTGGTAAATGTGCCAAGCTATGTAGTTCGAGCTACGAAAATATCATGGCAACATTTCACGTCAGTGTCGCAGAAGATGATATAAACATTCATCCCCGGCACATGTGACATTCGTGTTACTGTTTGTTTCTGTTGACAAAACTGCCCCCACTTGGCGACCTCATCCCAGGCTGGGTGCCTGCCCCCTTTGTATCAATTTTGCCGAATCGTCCAGGCCTGGCAGAAGAAAGAATAAGGCTAAATCTGGTGGTCGGCCTCGAGCACCCCATCATATTAGGGAACACTTCAGTAGTCTCCCCGCCTCCCCCACAGTCTCCAGGGAGAAGATCCTTCAATTTGAGCCATTGTCAATGTAAAATTTGCACCATGTTGCTTGACAGTGCCCTGAAGACACCTTGCATGCACCTGTTCTGTTATGAGTGCTTGGCAACTAAGTTTGAAACTTCAGATTCAACCACAATACCCTGCCCCAACTGACAATCATCAGTTTAGTTCACTTCAAGGATTTTACTGCTCCCAGAGACATTGCATCACTGTTTTCTAATTAGTTAAGAAGTCTTCAGCATGCAAGGTGAGCGTAACTGTGGGGGATATTAGTTCGCATATTTGTAACAAAGTGAAAAATCCAGAAGTAACTAGTCCAATTTTTCAGTTTTTCATGATCATTCATATGCGACGTTCTCCGAGCCACCGACCGAAGTCGCCCGTCTTCTCCAGCGTCCCCCGACAGCACCTGTGACCCCCCTGATGGAAGAGCTTGGAACCCACATCCTGAAGACAGAAGTTGGCGCAGTCGAGAGATAGGTCCACAACGCAGTACATAACCGGTTGCCTGGTAAGATTTAAAGCAAATTACTTGTCAGGGACTTAAATTAAATAATGATGGTATGTTTTCTGAACTTTTGTTTACCATAATCCAATAGACTTTAATGAATGGTTCGATTCTATTTCTGAAACTTTTCTATTCAATAGCCTCTGACAACACTTTGTGTGCCCCAGCCTCGCAAAGCAGCAGAGATGCATGCTCCTCCACCATCAGAAATCGCTCCAGGTTTCTTGCCAACACCAGAGGTCTTGTCAGCATGGATACTAAGAAGTTACAACAGACAGATGAGCTCAAGCTCTCTGCCCTGCGTAAAGATCTGCAGGGCATATTGCAGGACCTGAAACTCAACACAATCATGATTCCTGCAATGAAGCTCCTTTAGTCCGGTTCACAATGTACTCAATCCAAGTTTCGTTGGGATTTTTTTAAGAATTAGGATATACAAACTATACATTTTTCGAAACCGTAGGGTCTACTAAACCCAAAAACCAATCATCTTTGAATTTCAAAATGAAGACATTTAGCTCAATTGCCCTGATGATTGGGCTTGTCGCATACATTTTAAAGGGAATGAAACTCACTGGAGCCAGTTTTAACAAGTATTTGACACAAACGAAAAGTATTTTCTCATAATTTAGATACAAAAAAGAGTATATCTTGTGCTTTTGATAATGATGTAAGGTGTTAAACATCAAAATGAGAGCATTTTTGCTAGACAAACAATTTATGGTCTATGCCTGGCCCCCCCAAAAATACATTGTGAACCTGACTACTTGCTGTCGAGTCTCACCTCGGAATCTCCTGGACGCGCATCAGGGAATTGAAGAAATGGTTGAAGGGCTAGAACATCTTAACTGAAGGCGAACAGGCCCTACGTCAACAACAACAGACGTGGTAGCCGACAACCTGTTCGCTGAAAGTCTCCCCTTCTCGTTCCCTGATGAAATCAACGGAGGAGTTACCATCAAGCAAGCCCCCTGCATTGGTGTTAAGTCCCTTGTAGCGAAGGTCACGAAGCAACTAGAGGAATATCACACGTAAGAATAATATGAACGTTTAATTTGTGAAATGGGTCCAAAAAATATGTTCAGTTATTATATAATTCATGTCAGTTTCTTTCAAATATGCAGGCGGGACCAGCTGACCTGGCACGAGGGCAGCATCCCACGCAATGAGGTCTAGGTGAAAGTCGGAGGCGATAAGGGAGGAGGGACGTTCAAACAAATGATCCAGGTCGGCAATGTTGAGCGTCCCAACTCCTTTAGGCAGACCGTCGTTGTCGAGCAGATTTTTTTTGACTGGACCCCAACTCATGGAAGACGGCGACCAGGGCGCCAACGGACTAGATGGGGAACACACTGGACAGAGACCTGGAAAGGCTGAATCTCTACATGTATCCAGCAGCCCCTTTAACAGCCAGTCGTCTCAAGTGGAAAAGGCTCGTGAGGATGGTTTGCTCCACCCGGAGCGATGCCATGGAGTTAGTGAGTGAGTGAGTGCGTTGTCTGTGCTTTTGCTGCGGGGGACACCAGCGACAACCTGAAGACGGTTCTTCGACGCTTCCGTCAACAAGTTGCAGCACTCCAGTCCAGCACTTGGAAAATCAGAAACATCCTTTGTGTTAGGGGTCTACGAGTATCTCTGCCGTGTATATGGGATTACCGGAGCCAGCGGTAATAATGCATTGTACTCTTTAGAATCAAAGTGTTTTTTTTTTTTTTTAAGTGATTAATACTTTACTTTTCCTAAAAGCTATGTAAAACTTCAAAAAAAAAATGAAATATCTTTAATAATGAAATGCTTTTCTTTTTTGAATATATGTCGCCATTGTTGCCTTTATTGTAACATCACAAAGGACGACATGTGGCTGCCCCGTGGACAAAGACCACCATCCCAGCAGAGAACTCTACAGTCCCTGAACAACGACCTCCAAGGATTAAAGGAAGCTATGAGAGCCAGTGAGGCGGGATCAGTCAACTCCTTGGTGGAGAAGATGAACAGCAACCATCAAGCCCCCACACCATCCTGCACCCTGCCAACACCCCAGTTGCCAGCCAGCACCCAAGCGAGCCCCTCCCCCCCCCCCCCGGCAATAATCGAGGACACAGCCCTCGATGCCGCACTGGAGGCCACCATTTCCCTGATGGCCTCCGATGTGGCGGAGACCCTTTGCAGGCTGGAGTCGTCCCCTCCTAGACAAATCCTTGAGAGCCTTGAAAGTTCTACCTCCGGCCTGGCATCCTCCAATGACTTTAAACACGTTAGTACGTTTATTCCGTGATATATGTTCTTTGATTAAGTAAAGCGTATCCAGCCTGTAAACTTTTATCCAAGATCCTTCACAACTTGTTTAATTTCAAATTGCAGTTCACAGTATATAATATATTAACGCGTTTTTATGTTTATTTGCTGATGTTCTAGACAAAGTGTTTTATTTTAAAACGCATTCATTTCAGATTATTCAATTTATGAACACGTTACGTATATTCACAGTGATTGATGTTTTGTGATTAAACAAAACCAGCCTTTTTAACGCATAAACACATTATCTTACACAAAGTGTTAAAAAACCTTTTAAAAGCATTAATCTAAAAAATTTAATCATAAACGCGTTAAGTGTTCATTACAATAACGATGTTCGAGTTGTTAACGGGTTAGGCGTTCTATGGTTTTTCAGCGTACGGTTGTATGTTCAAAGGCGGATTAACCATCCAAATTTTAATTCTGCACTGTGTAACAATTTTACGCAGAAAATTTTGCGCTGCTATTTCCGATTTTGCCAAGGGACAAAAATGCCATCAATCAAAATATCATTCCATTTGCAATGACTGACCAGTTTATTGCCCTATAGGTTTTTCTTGTACGCACGATCTGATTGATGTATGGTTATACGCACGTTATCAGCGCGACTGGACAACACACCAGTTTCGCTGTACGTGTTGGATGCCTTCGGTGCCCGTGTTGCATATGCACACACAAACTCACTCTGTGAGAGCATGCATAGACTTATCAGAGCAATAAAAAGGAAAACATGGGCAATTATAGCATAAACAATACATGATGATCGCACGTTTACGACACCAAAATAGTCCACGATTATCTAGAAGGCAAAATGGCGTGAGCGAAAACTGTTTGCATAACGTTGAAGCGGGGCAGCAGCTTCTTAAGACCCGAACTAGCCGGTGAGGGTAGCTTCTATTAAAAACTTTGGTATAGGAAACGCCTCTTTATAGGATATCCGACTATGCCGTTAATTTTCTACGGATTTAGAGGAAAGTGTTAGATGTCGAAGCCATCAACTAATAAGACTTGAGGTTGCTGCCACCATGAAGATTATTTTAGTAAGCAACAAAGAAGGTCATTAAAGGAGTTTAACTGTGCAGATTGTAATTTTAACTAAGAGAGGTTTGCACTTGTATAATACCGTCAGTGATTGAGTCAGCTATGATTCTTATGAATGTGTCGGGGATTTCCTTTTGTGCAATTAATCTATTTACACTGGCACCATTCGTGTTTGCTGGTAATAAAGTAGGAAAGATGTGGGGAGCTGGGTTTTGCGGCTAGAAGTGCGTCTATTTATTAGGTACGTGTGGGCACGCCCTTTGCTAAAGTTACAATTCTGCTGATACAGGCTAATATCCCTTGACAATTATCCCTCTGTTACTCCTCCCTTCACGGCATAGAGATACCTCGTAGACAGAAATTGGCACTGTGTCCATCTCGATTTATTAGATGCAATGAATTGTTGGAGTACGGTTGTTTGAAGAACGACCGTATGTGGCTATGGCAATATCAAGGGTTGAACCATCCCCGATATACCTTAGATGGAGTGCACTTGACTCCTATAGGAAATATGAGAAACACATCAAGCAGATCGTTCAGTATACTGGATCGGCACTTATGGTAAAACAAATAAAAAGAAATACTACTGGTTTTAATAATGGGCTATGTAACCTATACAATATTTTTATAAGTTACATTGTTGTGTAACAAGCACACAAATATACGCACAAGGTTTCGGCGGTCATATCATAGTTTTGTTTAAGATAACAGCCCTATTTAAAACGTGGGAGAAAAGACCGCCTTGACCGAGTTGATTTTGTGATGTGCATTTATAGTTGTTTTCCTGTCCATTCGATAACTATAGTGTATATAATATCTGAATTCATGTGCAGTTTCATACATCGACACTAATGTTTTCATGATAATCCACTAGCAAAAAGATGTAAAAAGAAATGAAAACATGCTTTACAGCTATTTAATGAAATATTTGATATACCTCTTTCTGATTGATTTCTACAGGGAAAGATACTATTCAAAACACGGGAGAGTTGTAGTGATGTGAAAAGTAATTATAATTACGCATGGCACGTGAACATTTGCGCACAGGAACAGTTGCGTATGTAGGTGCATGCGCGTGCACGAGCACGTGCGTGGGTTAGACCAAGCCTACGATAAAAGAGGAAAGAAGTACATTGTATTGGGAGCTGTAATAAAGTCTTTAGTGCTTTTGCAAAAACAATATTGAAGTGTGACCGACTGTTTTTGTACCAGACTGAATTGTCCAGAAATTCTTCACTTCACAGAAGTTTTCCGGGCTCCGTTCCTGTCTACGACGCTTTACAATATTGCATTACTTTTCTGATTAGAAAGGAGAAGGTAAAAATACAGAGATCCACACCGTATGGCACCAAGACCGAGAAGGCTGCATCCAGAAGAGAGAGATCACTAAGCACGTATATAATATACGAGGCTGCGACTAACCACAAGGACGAGTAAAGAAGACCAGTTATGCATTTGCACTGATGTTTTTAAAGTGTTCGTTATATTATTACAATTATGAATTGAGACTTAAGTAGTAGTACTGTAGCGGTACGCCATTAAGGAGGTCCGCTCAAATGATTAGATTTAAGGACGCCAAGGACAATCAAGACAAACAGAAAGAATAAAAACACTACGAGGAGTCAAATCATGTTTAGTCTCATGAACTTGTTACAGATTACTTGTTTACAAAATCAATTACAAAAGTTCTGGATCTGAATCTCAATCTAGCTCACAAAACAAGTGTTACAAAAATCATATAACTTCAATTCAACTTCCAGCTCTACAAATTGTAATAACGTTGCCAATGATAAATTATTATCACAAAGTTTGTATTCATAAAGTTGCCTCGGTTCCTAAGATACCCAGGTTCCTAATATTCTTGGTTCTAATATTTTAATCAGGTTCCCCGAACGCCCGGCCAGTGTACGGCTGTGTAGTGCACTAGGCGTCCAAATTGCACCTGCCATGAAACAGTCGTATTGCAATAAATCAACATGTGACTTAGATGAACACGGTGATTAACACTAATTCCTCCTTCTTCTACATGAAAAAAATAAACACCTAGCTAAGCGGTATTGTATATTACAATGTAAAGAAAATCCAAATTTCGCTCATTTAAAGTTAAAATGTTGGTTTTTCAAGCACACGTCTATGCACACGATGCTCACACTATGGTGTGCATGCAGAAAAAGACTATTATTCGCGCGTTCACACACACTGCATTGAGTGCGCGTTTGTATACATTTTTCTGGGCTGTGTGCCAATTTTTCGGTGCCTCGTAAAAGATGTCTCACTGCACTACTGTGCTACTAGTCACGTTTATATAAGTTCAAAATAGTATTGCAGAGTTGCGGTATACCATTCAGTTTGAGGATAAACACAATACATGTTTTTTTTTAAAATGTATTATAACACAAGTTTCTTACCAAGGTAAATGTGTATTAATAAGGGAATAACAGTGTGAGGAGCCGGTCTTCACTGCGTGATAATGACCGGGTTTGGGGGTGACCGCTTGGGACTAACAGCAGTCACCCCCAAACCCGGTCATTATCGCGCATTGAAGACCGTCTCCTCACACTGTTATTCCCATTAATAAATACCTTTTTAATGAAATAAACAGTTAAAATGCTCCAATTTTGTGACTTTCTTTCGGCGATATTTCCAGACTTTTTTTGAGTTCATGTTCATGGGCCATATTTTAGCTTATGTGTGGTACCCCGTCTCTTCAATAAGCGTTGTTATATACACCACAGCCGGGCCCAGGCTGGACTGGACAACGTCTTCATTGCGCGCGTACGCGTACGATTTTTGCTGCCGTTGCGAAACAAATTACAACAATGTTTTCATATTTTTACCTGATGGAGGAAGGTGAAATTTCGCTTACACATTCCTTGTGTGCAGAATTACAAAGATGCTTGGGTTAGGAATTATGTTGTTTGGCGAAGTGTTTAAAGAAAATAAATCGTAGATCTACGCTTTCGTCGTAAACATCCTCAGTATACTGCACTTCTGTACGTACGATGTCCAGTCGTTTTAAAACTTCCTTACGCGCGTGCACCCATAGCAACTGTGTTGCGTACGCGCTCGCGCGTCAGTCTCACGCAAAGGTAGCTGAGCGCATGTGCAGTGCTGTATTATTACAAGCTGCCGTATGACTGTTGTAAATTTGGCCAATCATTGCCTTCCATGGGGCTGGATCAATGCTGGTTCAGGGGCCATTTTTTTCGCTTGTTCTTTGAAGCCGGTCTTTATATCACCGTTAATACACCCCCACGTGATCGAGTCTCGACCAATCAGAAACCATCAACTCTCCAAGGTATTTATAAATGGTTTATATAATCCAGCCAATATAATAATAAAAAGGCGTTGTTCGTGTTGCAAAATTTGCTCATCATTATGAATGTTTTATAATGTATAGACACACGTATCGTACTGTCAAAATTTCAAATAACCAAGATTTAGAATTGCGTAATATTTTTCAATGTGAAACAATGACATCGCTCACTGCAAAGAATGTTCTTTGTTTTTCATTTAATGTGTGCAATGGCATTTTAAGTATCAGCCCTAATATATTTTGTTTTGTTCAAAGCTCGGCACCGTTGCCAAAAGTGCTCGGCCAGCAAGGAAGCTGTGCAGCAGCCCATTGATGACATGGGTGCATCACACAAGAGGACACTTCAGTCTATTGGACATTTGGGAGACGTCCCCATAGACTTGTGCAAACTTAAATATTCCATAACCCAATATTCCCAATTTCGGTATGTTTACCAATTATATATAACCTTATTGCGACGATAGAATTGTGCCTCTAAAAGGAGGTTGTGTCATTAGGGAGACATGAAAATTCCTCCCTAATGACCGTTCGAAGAAATTACAATACCGTGTCTCCTGGTACATTTGGTTGCATAATTATAATCGTGTTCATAATTGCGTATTAATAATTGAGGTAAGTGAAGTATATGAACATATGAGACCCATTATGTAGCACCTTTTTGATACGTGCTGCGGCGGATATTGCTGCTACTGTCAGAAACACCGGGCAAACCCCTTCTCTTAGCGACAAGTGGACCTACGGCTTTTCGTCCCATCCGAAGGAAGAAGCATTAATGGTAAAGTACCTTGCTCAGGTTACAACAGGTTATTTTGCCCAGTCTGCACATCTCTCTCGGGGTGTTTAAGAAATTGTTTGATCGATTCGAGCTGGAATGCCACAATCCTGACACCAAGTTGTTGCGAGTTGAGGGTGCAGCTGACAATGATGAATAGTACAATTTTGACCAAGTTGTAACAGCTCAGGTCAACATACATCAACTTGATGTAAAAACCTAACATGAGACGAAGAGGGAGAGGCTTGAGCAGTTAGATGATGACTTCGTAGGCCGAATTCCATAGAGTAGGGCAGCTTTGGATGAAACGTTGACGAGGAGGAACATTTATGTTTGCTTGTTTTAAGTTCCAGTATATTGATAGCAACTGTGCTTCTGCAAAAGTGACCAATACTGACGGCAGATATCACTTTCTGGATGTGTTTGGATGCTGTCAAACCCTTATTGATGCTCAACTGCAGCCTGTGAGCCGCGCATCCAACATCTTTGGAGCCAGTGTCTTTTCCCACTTTGGTGGTGTTACAGGCATCGTGGACAACTACCGTCACCTTACCACGCAGATCCCACTCATCAATAACATTATCAACCTGTTTGTAATGTTTGGCTATGGGCTTTTGAAGTGTGGCGTCATCATCTGAAACTGAGGCCATTTCTACAACTTGGACCTTGCAGAGTCGTATTAGTGGCACGTTGTGATAGTTGTGTTGTAACTCACCATGTATCGTAATGACCAACAGTCAGTGGAAGATTTTACGGTTGCTTTCGTTTCTGAAATTTTTCCTGAGGCGGGATGTAACTCCTTTTCGAGAAGGAACAATGTACGCTTTGCTCAAAAATAATTCAGAGCATGTCTCAAGCCACGACCCTCTACCACACTGATGGTAAGCATATCTGAAGCAATCATCTCGACGATCAGATGAGATATTTTTTTCTGCACGTGCACTCTCGTCTCTGGAGATAACAAAATAATGCAAATTGTAATGATTACGTTTTGTACACGTTTATTTTTGTTACAAAAATTTTTATTCAAATGTGTTCAAGTGTTAAACACGAGCCAATAATACATTTCGAATGAAGTATTTGCCTCGATGCAAGTCTCCAGGCATTTTCTGAATGTGTGCACTAATCCAGTCTTAGAGTCTCCTAAATCAGAATATCGGTGGTCACTTTGTCATTACTGATTATTTGTTTCCAGAAATGTCAAACAAATTAAAGTATTATTCTTAGTATTATTTGACAAGCTCTTAATTCTTCCGGAATCTGTTTTTCCCCAGTCATTTGACATCTCCACGTACCAAATTAACTTGGTGTGTAAACACCTTGGGCATTCATTTGATGTCCATTGCCAACAGTACAGGGCAATGTATGATGTGTTGGAACGAGTCCAAAATTCACCTCATTCAGCATCTCCTATCCAAGTTTCATGGAAAGAAGTTGCAAAATATACAACTTGAGGGTATATTTTAAGCAATCTAAACTAAAAAGATCACCTTGTTATACAAATATTTTTTTGTGCCAAAATCATGCGGGCAGTGTTGATGTATGTCTGGATTGTGTTGGTTTGGAAAAGCATCATCGTGCACACTCTGCTCTATTGTGTTGTGCACCAAACGAGTAAACGTATTAAACCACAGAAATTGTGTACCTCACCCCCAAAACAAAATGAAAGTACACGTTCGTAAAGTATTCCCTTAACAGCAAGGCATCCATGTACATCATGCGGAAATTATAAACCTATAAGCCCCTCCAAAAAAAAATTATACAAAAAAATTGAACACACCTTCATTAAGTATTCCTCCAACAACATTACCTCCGTGTACATCATGTGCAAATTACAACCCTATATAGCCCCACAAACCAAAAATGAAAACAAACCTTCATGAAGTATTCCCCTAACAGCATGACCTTCAAGCACATCATGTGGAAATTATAACCATACTCCCCCCCCCCCTACACAAATCTGGTAGTGTAAACCCTTTTGCATTTCTACTCGGGCTGGATTATACAATCGGCACAGTAGGCATGATGCCTTCGGCCTATGACAAATTTAAATACCTAAGTAAAAACCATAGTGTGCTGGCACCATGAGGCTTTTTGACCCACTTAGCTGTTAGTCGCCGCGCAATACAGGACACAAAACATGGCTCTCCTTTTTTGAAAGAACACACAACAAACATGAAAAGTACTTAATATTAATTAAGTGCCAGTCAACTGTTTAATGACCTAGGGTTTGTGTCTAACATTTAGAAGGGGTAATGAACGTCACCGTTTATATCAAATAAAACATGTTGCATGTTGTTATTAAAATCAATATTATTAATCGGGAGCCACGACAGTTCAGCTAGACATGCTTGATGATAATATCGGACTATGGAATGCATAACACCAGGACATCTCAGTATGTCGTTCACAATGTTTGTGCGGACAGTGCAATGGGGCATATGGATGTGGTGAGAAACCTGTCTGGAAATTTCCCCTTTTATTGAGGAAAAAAACTCACTTTCAGAAAAACAAAGATAAAATAGAAAAAAATCGGGGCAAGAGTGAAAATCGAGGCTGCGGTGATGAAGGAGATTGTAAACTCTTCGTATCTTTTCACAAACAATAAACTTCAAGTCAAGAACTTTGGTTACAGAGCTTCCCAGTGTTGTCTAATCCAGTGAATACATGAAAGGCCGGCGAAGCAGGTAGAACTTTGAAAAAAATAATAATACCCTTTGCGCTGTCAACGGTAATGATAAACGTTCTTAACTGTTTCCACTTTTGGGAGTATTTTTATCAACAAAAATGCATATTGTGCATCTTGGATACCTTGACTACTAAAAAAAAAATATAAAACAACCAAGATCAGCCTAGACATGATTTTTCTACTATAACCGACTGATGGCGTCGATTACTCGAAACATTAATTCCTCTCTGCCTCAGATAGGTTGTTTTTCAATTTGTTAATGTTACACTGTTAAACATTGTTAATGTTACACTGTAATTTCACAGATATTCTTATGCCAATTGTTATTACAATGGCCATGTTATTGTACAGTGGTTTCTTTGTTGCCAGTAGAAGGCGCAACCGTACCGCTTTGTGAATTTACAGAACTGCTATAATATGCACAGTATGGGGTCTGTTGGTGAACAGTTGTTTTTATGTTTATGGGTGTTAGGGAACATCGATGAAAATGAAATGAAGTTTGTATGGTACATAGGTCATCTGACTTTAAAGGGAAAATACAACATTTGCAAACATCAAAAAATAAAACTACCAAATCATTTTGAAATACCTTGCTGGACTGTTAGTGAATGACAGTGTAAAGCATCCTGTAAAATCATGGCACCTGGTATACTGTCATTTTCAAGAAAAGTGGTATTTTTGTATCAATTTCCAACGCTGATCGGTCGATCAGCGTTGGGAAAAAAATGGCTTTTTTTCCTCAAATACTGGCCCCAGTTGACCATCGCACTTTTTTGCAATCGATTACACACCTATGAACGGGTACAAGCCAGCTAGCCTGGTTCCCTGACTTTACAATTCCACAATATATGTAAACTGCTCTGTTTCTTCTTAAATGGAGTCAGGAAACCAGACTACAGGAAAATGATTGTTTTTCTTGGTTTTTATAGCATTTTCGAACCCAAAACCTCACAAAAGTCAGTGTAACTATATTTGCTATGTATTTCCAACCCCAAATTCCATCCATTTCTGAAAATTACAGCAAAAGCAAATGATGTATATTTCCTTTAAGAGGTTTTTGTCGATTTAAAATGCACAAGTGAAATGCATTTCACTGCCCTCAGATTCCAGGAATAGCGAGACGCTGCACATTAAAAAGGGGAAATTGTTTATCAAATGTGCACCGAGTTAGTAAGCATGTGCAAAATCTGTTTTAGTCTGATTTTGGTTCGTGCCCTCAGGTGATGTCATTTGCGATCAACCAATCAAGACTCATATCAAAGCATTATACATAGCAGAAAAGACTTGAAATAAACGGCCAGTCAGACAAGCGGAACCCAGGTCCCCAAAATTGCATCTCATATTTAAACAAAATATAACACTTGACCAGGACCTAACAGCTAAGCACCAGAAAGAAGTTTCCCGTACCATCAAAGAGTTTATTCAACTTGGCGCACTACCTACCAATGCCGCTAACCTAATAGTTTCTGCACCGCGTACTGCCCGTTTCTACCTCCTCCTGAAGACTCATTAAGCCAATAACCCAGGACAGCCCATTGTCTCGGCCAGCGGTGGTCCCACTGAGCTTGTTTCCTGCTATCTTGACTCAGTTTTGACTCCTATTGTACAATCACTACCATCATATGCCAAAGACACCTCCGATGCTCCCCGGCTGTTAGCAAATTTCAGATTTGGGCCCTCTGCTAACAAGCACCTTTTCACCATGGATCTCTCGATACCTACATCCCCCACGCAAACGGTTTGGTAGGCTTGCAATACCTCCTCGAGCGACGGTCGAACCCCACGCCATCATCTTTGACACTCGTCCGACGTTCAGAACTAGTTCTGAAGCTCAACAACTTCACCTTCAACAACAAACACTATGCTCAGCTAAGTGGTGTCGCTATGGATACGCGCATGTGGCCAAGTTACTCCTGCCTTTTCGTTGGGTATGTCGAAGCTAATCTGTTCAAAGACTTTACTGGCCTCTGCTGTACAGGAGGTACATAGATGACATAGTTGGTGTAACATCATCCACAAGGGAGGGACTGAACAACTTTATTGAATTTGTCGGAAAATATCATTCTGTCCTACATTTCACCTCATAGGTTCCAGAGACCACACTCTCCTGCCTCGACATTCAACTTCGGATGGATGGTGAACGGTTTGTAACCTACATGCTCTACCAGCAAACTGACTCCCACAGCTATCTGCAATACGACTCCTCCCATCCGCAGTCTTGTAAAGATTCTACTCCTTACTCACAGCTTCTCAGACTAAGACGCATTTGTAGCAATGACAACGATTTCAGGCAACAAGCCACATATTTTATGGACAGATGCTCCCCCAGAAACATCACATCAAATGCCTTGAGTCGAGTTTCTGCCATTACCCGCAAGAAAGCATTTACTTCATCGGCAAAGGATACATACAAGCGCATCCCTTTGGTCCTCACCTACCATCCGTTTAACCTGCGGGTTCAAGCTATCTTCCTGAAAAGGTTCCGCAAGCTACAATCCTTTGACCAGCCTCATCTTCAATAACGACTCGACTCCCCCGTTGCTTTCAGATGTGACCAGTCCATTGGACAGATTTTAATCCAATCAATGCTCCCACCCGTCTCCGATGTTAACGACATCAACACCGGCAGCACAGCTTGCAATCGCCCCCGCCGTAATATGTGCAGGCCCATCCACAATCCACCCCAGAATGGACGGTCCCAAAGACAGTTATACACTCGGAGGACAATTCACTTGCGTATCTACCAACCTGGTGTACTGTATCTCCTGCCAACTATGCGGTGTCAACTACATCGGCGAAACGAAGCGTCGTTTGGCTGGTCGATATACTGAGCACCTTCGAAGTGTCCGACTTAATCTCCCTGGACACCCTATGGCGCCCCACTTCCCTTGCATAGTGTACTGGGGTGCATAGTCATCCTGCCAAATGGAAACATTATTTTGACTTAGTTTCTGGAGATGTGCCCAACCCAATGTTAACGACTGTCAATTAAGGGGTACCATACCCATCCTGATAGATTCCAACAAAAAGTATTACTCTTATCTAAAAATTATTAACTTATCAAAACTTATTAAGTTATTAATCTAGTACAATGCTAAAAAAGTATCAATAAAATAAAATAAAATATTTTTCACACCCCAAAAGCATGTATATACCATTATATTTATTAATTGTAAATGCCCATGCATCTTCCATAAGAACTGGCAAATACACTTACAGATATTTCAGTTAATGACAATATGAAATATTTTTAAAGGGGACTGAGTGTATTTACATGTACAGTAGTTATGTTTTAAATGTACATCAATAACTTGTTATTGTCTGTCTTTACACATTGGCTATTAAACATTGGCATTTCTTCAAAAGAAAATAACTGGTTTTCAACACGTTTCTGGTTCGCATAAAATTTAGGGTCCCATGAAATCTGGTCCCTTATTGGTTTAACAGTCCACTGGTGTAACTAGTCAATCTCCACATTACACAAACATGTACATATAGTCTTTCTCAAATGACGTCACTTCCTACAGATTGCCACATGCATCAGTGTATCCAATTTGTGTCCATGAGATTATATTTCCTCAAAATTTGCTTGAAGAAGAAATTAAACAAAATTGGAAAAAAACATGTATTTAAACTACATTAATAAAGACTTTGCACTTTTACAATACTGAAACTATATAGTCTCTTTTCATCTTCCCCTGAGTACTCTCAATAACGCTCACTCTATCGGCATGATGCGAAACAACATCCACGTCATCTATGTTTAGAAACTCCTCAGAGTCACTGTTCATCAGATACAAGTTGTGTCTACAGCACACAGCAAGCAATCACGGTATCAGGAATGCTTTCCACTTTCGCAACAACTAGCTTCAGTCTGCGAAATCTGCCCTTCAGCAAGCCACACGCACATTCAATTATGACTCTTGTTTAGGAGAGTTTTGTGTTGTGCCTTATCTGTTGGGCACTCAAGGATCCTGTGTCTTTAAATGGTGTTAATAACCATGCGTGCAGTGAATAGGCGGTATCTCCCAAAAGATGATATCCGTCAGTTGGAAACAGCTGTGCTTGTACATACAGTTGCGAGTTGTGAAACACGCGGGAATCATGCGCCGACCCCGGGAATCCTGCAAAGTAGTTGGTGAATTTCCTATTGTTGTCACAAACAGCTTGCAAGACTACCGAGTGTGTCATCTTGCGGTTGTTATAATCAGCCTGATGAGATGGGGCTGCAATCGGTATGTGGGATCCATCCAATGCACCTATCACCCCTGCAAAAAGTCAAATGTAAACATGTCATAGACATCTTTTGAGAACATTGAGTTTTGCTTGAATTCAATGCAAAGACAACATTATTTGACAGGTGATTTGGTGAATCATCAAAATATTTCTGTCAAAATATATCTGTCTTGCCCATGATTAACAAAAAAAAATTCTTAATTTGTTTCACCCTTGAGATTTCACTTGTATTTTGCATTCAGCTTGTATCTGAGTACTGATAAACTCAATTTACAAAACTCACAGGACCTAAAAACTAAAGAAAATAAGGCATCACTGTCACAAATGGGACAAAGCTAAGACAATGCTTTAAAAAAAAAATGCAAACAAATCAAAATAACACTTGAACTGCTCTGTTAAATTCGTCGATGATACTTGTGGAAATATGGCAGCAAAGAGAATCAACTATACCTGGAAAATTGGCACGACTCCTGAAGTCTGCAACCATCTGTGGCATCTTTTGTGTCTCTGGCCAACGGATGTACTTAGCAGCAATGTCATGGGCAAGGTGGTGGGTGACTTTCCTCACAATCTGATGGATTGTGTTTTTGGCAGTATTGAATCTGAAATAACAAGATTACATACTACTTTAAACCAAAATCACCTGTCTTCCACTCCTCTCATGGACTCCTGGTTGGCAAGGTACCATAAAGAGATCAGGGTCATCTTCTCCAGACAAATAGTAGGGTTTCCGCCACAGAATGCAGCCTCGGAAACCTGTTGGGAATGGATAAGTCATTACACAATTCTTTGGTTGAGGACTGTGTTTACATGAACATAACGCTGAGGATCATCCTAGCTAGTGTTTACCGTGATTGTTTATTCCACAACATTTATATCCACTAGACTCCTTAAAACGAACTTCGACAAAGACAACTGCCTGAACTGACTGGATGAGTTGAACAAATTAAACTGACTACATGATTGCATTGGATCAAACTGACTTTGGTTACCGCAAACTTTGCCACGCACACCAACTCAAAATACATGTTTGACTTTTTAAAATATGCCGCTGAAGGGCGCTCTAACATTTGATGACGTCGTCTGTAATACTTTTTTCAAGTACCGCCAAGGCATACATTCACATCGTTGAAAGCAAGTTCACATCTTTTGCCAATTTCAAATTATAAGGCACTTCCGGTTTCGACCAGAAGGAAGGGTCACGTGATTTTGCACTTAATACCAAAAATGAAGACCCTGCAATATTGTGTCGATTGCCATAAAAACAAAATTAAATATGTAACAGTTAATTTTATATTGATTTTCAAAGATAAACTATGGAAATCTTCATTTGCTTGTAATATGATACTTGAGGACTTCATTACCAGAAAGCTCAAGAGCTATATTAACTGTGCCTTATATAGCCAAATCGTATTCATATCTTTTATTTATATCTCTCATTGTAACTTCTGGTCTGATGATATAATCATTTTTTTGGCGCACATGTCTTGTCTGCATTAAGGTAGTCAGATATATTGATTTTGAATTGATATAGCGATTTCTGCACACTTCGCCTTAGACATCAACTGATGTTTTTTTAATGACATTTTTGACAATTTTAACCTGCAATCACAGGGTGTTCTAACATTTTAGGACATCACCTGTACTATTTTTTGTGAAGTTCAACACAGGCAGGGACTAACATCGTTGAGAACAAGTTCATATCTTTTCCACTTTAAAATGTTCAAAAAGCAATATTGAGAACTAGTTAAGAATTAACTAAAATTTAAGATAAATTGATCATTAAGAACTGATAATCTGTAAGCGCTCCTAACCCCACTATTTGTCAGGTCCACCATCAGGGTTTCTACTGTCCTCCTACTGAGGCGAAAGTGGGACGAGAAGTCTTGGAGGCTATAGAGGGGAACAGCATTCTCTTGATAACCTTCAAAGATACATGCAGACAAGAAAAAAATAGCAAGGGGTGCTGTCAATGGAAAACAACAGCTTTAACAATTAACATTTAACAGTTGTGGGCATTCAGGGGAAAGAATGTTGTAACCTGATGCCACTTATTTTTTTTCATATATATCATCTCAATAAAGGTCAGTCATTGCAAAAATGTTGAAAGACATAAATCCGGGAGTGAAAAACATTTTGTTAGAAATACTTTAAAAACTTGACCCTCCATACACTTTGAACACAAACCAAATGTGGCGTCGGAATGCTACACTCTTTCCATTTCAAGTGACCCAAATCGACCAGAATTAATATGTAGATCTTGTGTGCAATCAATCCTTATGCCTCGCAGCAAAAAGTAGGCCTAATCATTTTTAATTTTGTACATGAACTGTTAGCCAAAGATTGAATTTTTTTTTCAGACATAATAATTGCAACAGTGTTTGTAATTGTGCGGGTACTTCCTCACAAAGCTTTGTTTCTTTGGCTCTGCCTCCACTCCCGATTCAGAGTTAATGTCGTACACTGTAATTAAAACTTGGGCTATGTAACGTGAAATACATATATCATGCCGGGTAACATCATGCCTAGCAAGGCCTATTTCTAGAATCTTAGGCCAAGTAAAAAAAACCCATGTTTCTCATCCGGGTTTTTGAAAAAAAGGAGGAAGCGGGGCTTTTTATTTTTTATTCTTTATTTGTTTCAAGATGGCCGTCATTTAAAAATTTCCTGCAACCGTTGATGTTTCCACTGTTAAAAGACATTTTAAATGAAGATATTTACAGTGTCATTTAGACTTGTAATGGTCTACAATTTCTTTTCCGATGAATTTGTGGACTTTTTCGGTGTTTTTTTTTTACTGCATTTTTCCAAAATTAAAAAAAAATCCAAAAAAATCCAGGCGGCCTCCAAAAAGGAAGCGGGCGGGGAAGAGAAACATGTTTTTTTTTTTTTTTTTTACTTCGCCTTATGTTGGTGTTGGAAGTGGGGAGGGGGAGTCACATTGCTTTTTAAATCGCATTTCCACATTACAAACAACAAACCAGATTTAGCCTATGCCTAAAGTAAATAAAATAATAATAGGCATACGGAAAGAATTCCATACTGGGCCACCACTCATACTTTTTAATAATCATAATCATATTCCTTGATATGACCTAAACCTGGGCCACCACTCATAGTCATATTCCTTGATATGATCTGAAAGGTATCAAACATGCCAAAACTTAATCTGATGAAGAAACACTAGGCCTACTATTACCATAGATAGAGCAAGGAACTACTTACTACAAACATTCTTTTTAACAAAGTTTAACTTTTTCAGTAATAGCCCACAGACTTTGTGCAGGACAGGAGGTTTGAGTGATGGCCCAGGCAGTATGGAATTCTTTAATATTATTAACGTCAGGGCCTGTATCATGTATGTCTATCTACCTTCGGGACGGTAGTGCTTTTCATGAGTGAGAGTGGAAGAAATTCCTGTTGTTGCGGCGGTTATGCAGCTTTGCTGGGTTTCTTCGCTTTCTTGATCAACAGCCGCTGCCAGCAGTCCCACTGAAAGTTGAACATCATTATCTTGCTGTCGTCGTCTCCGTCGTCTCATCATCCAATCCTCTTCGCCATCATCTTCGAGCACACTTTCACTACCGCTTCCGCCATGTTTGTTGTTTACAAACATGACGTCATGAACAATTTTCCGGTCAGTCGTTTTCGCGGTGCACAGGAAACATGTGTTACGTCACGGCTGTGACGTCAGAAACATGTTCCAGTTCAAGGGCCGCCAAAACGCGCTCCAGGATACCGCCATGTTCCTTTGCACTGTGCAGCTGTCTCGCGATCGTGATTGTTCTTGTTTTTATTCTCATATCTGAAGGCTGAATAGTTAATATTAAACTAAACCAGCACCAGAAAGTATGTTGGAACCTGACGTCACTTCAACAGTTGTGTACAAAGTCTATGGAGAGTCAACAATTTCCTGAGAAAATTGGAAATGTTTCTCAAAAAATTCAGTTCTTCAGATTCATGTCTTTTCAGCTTTTTCACTGACCAATTAATTGAGATGATTATGAAGAAAAAAGTGGCGTCAGCGGTCAGGTTGCAACATTCTTTCCTCACCGTCTTCTCGAAAAATATCCACTCCATGCAACTGGCGAGTCTGAAACATGTGTTGGCATTTCTCAAACTTAGGAATTTCCGATTATAAATCATTAATTTTAGGATGAGGGGTTTATTTTATTTTTAATTTTTATTTTAATTTTAATTTTAGTGATCGTGTAGTGTAGGGCCCGGTTCCTATAAAGGGAACAAAATCCACTTTAACATTACTGGACCAACCAAACTAGTTGCCGACATTCTCAATAAAAAGGTATGTCATGAGAGTGGGCAGGGTTTTGATTTTTGAGGGAAATTTGGGAATAAAATGACCATTACAGCGCGGCGACAACACGCGACTCGAAAAATAAAGATGGCGATCACCGCGCAATGTACCCTGGGCCCACACGGCGCGCTGAATTGCAAGGCACAAACCGCGCAGGAAAATCGTGATTTCTACCCCGAGAATCTGTTCAAAATTGCAAAACGGGTGTCATTAGAACTGAGAGAAGTCTGCTTTTGATTGTAAAGGTGATTTTTGAGCAATAAAAAAACCCACATTTTTGACCCTAATTTGATCAAAACAAAACAGGGGCCCTTATTTGTATCGTTTATTTTATTACAGATATCTTGCCACTGGAATGACCAACAGTATATTGCTCTCCACTATCGGGTTGGCAAAAGCACCATCTGTGGCATCCATCCAGGAAACAACAAATGCCATCTGGGATGTCCTCAGTACTTCTTCCATGGTAGCACAATCTACACTAGATGCGTGGAGAAAAATAAGCAAGGGCTTTGAAGAGAGATGGAACTTCCCAAATTGCTGTGGAGCTATAGATGGCAAGCATGTTGTTATCCTTCTTTAACTGTAAACATACATTTAGCATTAATTTAATGGTAGCCTGAGATTCTAATTATTGCTTCACGAATTCCGATGGTGGTGTTTTTGCATCGTCAGGCTTTAAACCATCTCTTGAAGGCGGTTGCCTACAGCCTCCGGCACCAAGAAGGCTCCCGGGGGTGAAGAAGAAGTACCGTATGTGTTCACATCTGATGAAGCTTTTCCGCTTCAGCACCACATCATTCGGCCTTATCCTGGAAGACACCTGGAAGAGAAGATTTTTAATTACAGGCTGTCCCGGGAACGAAGAGCTATCGAAAATACCTTTGGTATTTTAGCTGCAAGATGGCGAGTATTTCGCCGTCCATCCCTAAAGTCATCTCCATGGTCAAGGCCACTTGTGTCCTCCACAACTGGTTAAAAGGTGCCGATCAGCGAGTACCTGGAGAAAGTAGGCATTACTGTCCGCAGAATTTCACAGATGCTGAGAGTGAAAATGGTACAACTGCTCCAGGATGTTGGCGAGATGAAGTTACTGAAGCTGATGACTGAGAGAGATCCAACACCTTGGTAGTAACAACTAAAGTCTTATCTCTGCAACCATAAGAGAAAGTTTCTGTGAGTATTTTGTATCACCAGATGGAAAAGTCCCTTGGCAGTGTACCTATGTAAGACGAGGCTTCACATCTCATGTTTTTTGTGTGTGTTAAGTTTGCAGTCCATCCTGCAGTGATTGGGCCAACAAAATAATATTTCTGCTTCCGATTACATGACATTTGAAAATGGGGTGTGTGTATCTTTGAAGGTTAAAGGTAATATACGGTGGTTGTTGGTGCCATGATTTCACAGGATGCTTGAGACTCTTGTTCGCGTACAGTCAAGTAAGGTTTTTCATCATAATTTGGTAGTTTTATTGTTTTATGTTGCATAGGGCTAGCGATGACCAGATGAAAATCACACAATTCTGCTCAATCCATTTCAAAATTCTTCCAGATTTTACAAAAATATGCTAAATTACCTAGAATTACACAAAACCTTTAAAGACAAAAAGAAATCTTAAATATATATTTTTTTAATTTGCACGTGTCTATATTGCCCGTCTAAAATTCCAATTACGTACTTTACTGCACAGTGTGTAGGTGTACAGAGAGCCGCTGTAGCGTGAATATCCGACTCCATGAAATGTGGACTCATTGGTAGTACTGCGCACGCGTGAGTACGATACCATGCTATTTTTAGGATCGTTTCGGGAGAGTGACCTGTCACGTGCAAGGGATTAACCAATAATGTGACACCGCTACTCTTTAAGACTGGCCTGCCTATTTGTTTGAAGCGATTGAAACTTGTACATTTTTTTTTCTGCTAGGATCACCAATTTTACAGAATTCTGCTAGAAATCTGCTTAAATATCATAATGCTATATTTTCTGCTACATTCGTTTTTTTCAAAAACAATTGTTAGATCTAGCTCGGTCACTCTGATGGTGCATACAAGATTGTTAACCAACACATAAATGTCAAGCAAGGGCACTGTGCAAGTGCTATAATTATGTAAATTTATGCCTGTCATCACACCTTTAAAGGGCCATCTTGTTATTATGAAGATTTGTTAAAAAAAACTAGACCTGACGATGTTTATTATTCTCAAGGCAAGCAGAGGTAACGAGATTAAATTGTAATGACATCCAAACAAAATGTATTGCTGAACATAATGGCAAGAAGAAGGACCCTTGGAGTTGGAGTTGTACTGCCCTTCTGTGTATAAACAGAAACACACGCTTTACAAAACTTCTAAATTCTTAACATAACTCTTTATTTCATTGCCTGTTGTAAAATTTGGAATAACCCTTTTATTCATATTCAAGAAGTTGTAAATATATTAACATATAATAATTTTAAACAAAATCATAAATTAGTATACAGACATGACAAACTACATGTACTCTGTGCACACTATAAAGCTTGAATTATTATATTACAATAAATAATGCATAGATCTCTTTTTAACTGTGAGGTGAATGTACATTAAATAATTTAATACTTTGTTATAATTTCAATTTTAAGGACCAGTGTCATAAAAGAATAGGGTGAAAAACCTGGCCTACAAAATGCTTTTTGACAAGTGCTCGCAAGAAAACGTGGACACCGTTGGAAAGTGGAACGTTATGAAATTTATCAAAATTATCAAAGCAAAAGTACCACAAATATGTTTTAAATTAAAGGGAACAACACCACTTTCAATTTTAGTGATGTGGCAGCAGGACTGAAAATTGTTAAGTGTATTTTTGTCGAAAACGTTGCTATTTTGTACGCATGGCCTATTCACTTCCGTACGCCATAGACCTTTATCATGCTGCTACAATTTCAGTCATGTTCCCTGTATCCAATAACAGTACTGAATGATGTTATTGTTCAAAAAGGAACCAGACTATTTTTCCTTCCAGCCTCGCTTTGGTTACATTGATTTGAATGGGGAAAAATCAAATGGCTGCAAACTGATAATGGTCTACTGTGGGAGTTTAGACACTTAAAGGTACAGTCCATCATTTGCATCTATTTAAATAGTAACTGACGTATATTGTTGTAAAGCATACTTGGTTTAAAGATAGTAAGGCCAAAAAAAAGTCTTCGGTTTCTGGTATGGAGCTTGCCCCAACAGTGGTGCAGCGACGCGGCTATTTATTTTTACTTTATTTTTCTTCAAATCTCGGCTGACAACTGACAACTTCAAATTTCGGCTGTCGACTGCAGTGCAAGATGTATGTGAGCCCAGAGGGGCCTCATAAAGCTTATACTCGACTGTAGCCCCATCTAAAAACACGTTAAAATTGTGCAGCAGCAGGATTCCAGTCAAACCAGTGAGTTTGGCGGTTTTGAGACATCATGGTACATTGGAAGAAAAAAACGAAATAAATGGATTTGGAGAATTAGTATGTTATAGTATACAAATATTGAGTGGATCATCGTGGAATGGGAGGACTATTATCGCAAGCTAAAACCTGGACATTTCCATATGAACTGGAAAAGTGCCGAGTTTACTGAGCAATAATATTCCTCCCATTTCACAATTTAAAGCCACTCAATATTTGTTTTATATAACTGACATAAAGATCCTTGTCATTTTATATATATGTGACTTTTATTCAATACAAAACTGGAGGAAAATGTATTCTCTCTTCCAAACCACCCCTTCACAAACATGCTGTAGCACTGGCTCTTTGGAACAATACGCGTTACGCACAACGCTGAACGCGCACACCAGCATGCATTATATTTGCACACAAATATCGCATCATGATCCTAACTTTTCAATAGTATTTCCCATTCCCCATGGGCGGATAGTACTTTTTGAGCCGCAGCGTGAATGGGAGCAATAACGAATGTCACGTGATGTGAGTTCCACCAATCAAATGACAAGGATCTGTATGTCGGTTTTATAACAAATATTGTTAAACTGACTTGTTTCACTTTTGGGCTTGTTGATGCTGGAAAAACCAAGAAAATCAATCATGTTCTTGTTGTCTGGCTCCCTGACACCCCTTAAGATGAAACGGACCAATTCATAGACTTAGGGGAAATTGAAAGGTATAGAAAAACAGTCTAGAAGGTTTGTACCCCTTCATAGGATAGGTGTATAATCACGGACCATTTAAATGGTGTAATCAACTGCAAAGAAAATTCGGAATTCTAAATATGAAAAATTGGGAGTAGTTTTGAAAAAGCCCAGTTTTTTCCAACGCTAAATATAATTTAGAATTGTGTTTTGTTTTTAGATTTTACTCTTCTGCAGGGGAACTTGCTTCGGCTTCAAAGAGGATCTGCATTATCTTTATTTTTGCCAAAGCTTTCTGGGCATTGCCCAACCTTTGCAAAGTCTGCCCAACTGATTGGGCAAACAAGCTATCCTCATTTGTGGCATTGATGCTTTTCAAGAGTGCATCTTCCAAAATATCAAATTCCTGGATCGCTTCTTGGGTGGGTAAGGAACAGCAAGAATATTCTCCACTACTGGTGTCATCTTTTGGCTCTTCGAAACAAACTTCAATATTCCCATGTATTCTAAAGGTTGAAATAAAAAAGGGGAACAAAGAGGAGACTTTTGAAATGGGTTACACAGCAGATGACAGTCCCCTTTCCACTACGCCTCCTACTCCTGCAACTGGTTGGGGTCTAAAACTACCCATTTCCAGATACATGTACCCGACCCACAAAAGCAAATCATTAAAATCTACTTTTTTTTCTTCTTAAAAAAAGAAAGATAGAAAATTGAAGGCAATTCCTAAAAAAGAAAAATTGTAAAGTCAATGCCTATTTATTTTTCAAAGCAGCAGTAATTTTAGCTGTATTTTTTTCTATGCTTTTGCAAGATTAGAGTACGTACAGTACAGCTGTACCAAAACAAAATTTCCGATCAATTTGTAAAAGCTGAAACACAAAGTAACCATCTAAAGTAACCATATGTGACATCAAAGCAAAACAATTATCTAGTTATCTACTTGTTGAATGGCTGCATATGAAGGCAAGGCATAATAAAGGACCCCCCTCATTCCCTTCCTGGTTTTGGCAATAAGGGCAAAGAAAATGTACTATTTTCCCACCTCATACAATATTATTTATTTGGATGGCTTGAATACTTACTCCACTAAATCCTGAAACTCTCCTAAGAGACTGTCCATTGTGTACTTGCCCCACTCTTCAGGGTCCTCAAACGCTTTCTCTCCTTCAAATATGTGTCTTTCAATCCTTTGAATCTTTTTTGACATTCTGAGAGATAATCAGGAATGAGTTTGATTAAAAGAAACAAATAAACTATTATTCAAAGGCACAATCAATCAACTTATGAGAAGTAAAGACCAACTGTACATAGGGTCACTTACCATTTAAAAACAACTTCAAGAGTTCAAGCTCTTGTTTACTTTTAATAGCCCCATAAATTTGGCTCAAATATTACTAGACTTCCTCTGTAATTTGTAAACATGGTAAAGTGAGCCATACAGCAGTAAATCACTATTGTGGGGAAAAGTTTATTTTGTGTGAAGTTGGCCTGATCTTTTGACCTAGCAGTCACCCCCTGTGCCACTACGCCAATTATGCTATAGCCTATCCTAGGGCAGCTATGGCTCATTCAGTTGTTGGGTAGCCTAGCCCTAGTCTTAAAACATAGTTTAACCATACAGTTGGGCACTTAGCCAAACTACAGGGTGGATTAAAAAAACCCGAGATATTAGGCCGAGGGTGTCATTGTAAAGAGGAGATTCAACCCTATACAGAGGATATCTCCCTTTGACTTACATGTGCCCTACTTCTGTACTAATGCTAATTACTAACAGTAACATGTAATTAGCAATAATATCTCGGTTTCGTTTTTTTAGCCACCCTGTATTATGGGACTGGGACTGAATAGGATGTATGAGCCATAGTCGGCACGGTTGCCACAGTTGGGGTGCGACATCTCCCATACTATTTTACACGAGCAAGGAATCTCCACACAGCACAGGCCAACCAAAATTTAAAGTTGAACTTGCCTGTCAGCGAGTACCCTTCTCCGATAGTCTGGGCGATATTCCTCCAGCTGTTGGATTTCTTTATCTGATTCTTGTAGTCTGCTAGTGATGTGTTGTACAAGTGCGGGAAACCTCTCACGAGTTCTGCTTTTCTGAGTTTATAGTGTTTTAGTGACAAAACTGGAGCAAGCAGACACATCCCCGTCGGCAACCTCCGGCTCCATCATGCAACTGTACTGTACAGTCCAGTATACGCAAGCGCTCGGCCGGTCGGCTAGGCAGCACGCACGCAATCACTTCTGCTGCTTGTGCAAGTTGTCGTCTGCTCAGGTAGTCCCCCAGACTACAAATGTGATGTGGAATGCCCTTTCACTTGCGGCACCAGTCTTTTCTGTTATGGCTAAAAAGGCCGCCCTCCAGTGATTATAAATTGGTGTCATTTGATTGGCTGAGAACTTTGCGAACTTTCGCTCCAATTGAAATCATTTCAACTTGAGCGAATCTGATTGGGATGCGATAATTAATCGCAACATTTTGTATATTTCGCCGCGAATTTCGCTGCGGAGCTATTTCGAGGGCTTGGAGACGTCAAATTCGCTTCGCTTTCGCACCGAGTATGAACCGGGCTTTAAGCTGTTACCCTATTTGCTAACACTAATGACGTAACCAAGTGGGTCACGTACATTCACACTATTACTACACAATATAGTTATAGTATTGCAATAGACTAGGACAACTTAACTGGAGGCGCTGCGCGTAGTAGTGACAGTCCGACAGCGCGCGGCCTATTTATTTTCTAGGGCAAATTATATACGGTGTGTTGATTTCGGGCGCGGTGCGCGCACACAATGTGCGGTTTAGGCAGTTTAGATCTGGGATTCAAGAGAACAAGGTGTAATTTTTGTACCAGACTACTAGATAGTGCAGACGATAGCGTGAAAAGAAATTGTACGAATGATTGTGTTTTACTAGAATTATTAAAAGATCAGAGAGTGCCAAGACGGTATATTTCGTTTCCATCTTCTATCTGTTTATTTTTGCTGTTACACCAATCACTGGCCCGTTCTTTCTTTATGTTGAAATTCTGTCCCGTGAGCTAAAGCCATTCCAATAACATAAGAGTTTCAACATTTTTCGTCACTCAATGGCTGAGATCTGGGGGGGGGGGCGGAATCCCCCCCCCCCCCCCCCCAAGATCTCAGCCATCGAGTGACGAAATGGAAAGGTCAACATTTTACCACGAGTTACTTATTCCAATATTTCTCTACACAAAATCACAATAGTAAGCCTTGTTCACCTACTGAACCTGGCTGGCATAGAAAGCCTGGTTTAAGGAAAAGGCCTGATGCAAGAGGAATGCCTTCTTCATGTGCTTCACAACTATCTTCACAAGGTGAAAGTTTACCGGGTAAAACTTGCTCAATTGGAAAACATGGCTTAGACAAAGACTCTCTCTAACTGCAAGAAATGTCATCACCATCTTGACAGGGGCATGTAGGTTCAACGGGAGTGCCAGTTGTAGATATCCTTGAAGCCCTCTTGTTGGCAAGGTTATACTTCAGCCCAGCTTGCACCATGCCGGCAGGTGGATAGCTCACCACGACGTGCAGCTCGAGCCTTCTCCTTGACTTTGTCAATATTGTTAAGGAATTTGACCTCCGAGTCATGATCCTGTAAATGTAAAATGCATAATACATGTGTACATTTGTCTGTCACAATAACATGGATAACATACCGGTACTAGTATATCAATAGTAATTAATCAAAGATATTACTTTTATAAAAGTTAGTATATATGTTCACTCTTCTCATGTTTTCAGTGTGCCATTATACTTCTTGAAGCATTATACTCACTTTTAAGCTGGCCTCCTTAACCCTAAAAGGGCCGCCCCCCTCTCAATTTTTTTTCTGCGATAGCGTTAGAAAAAAAATTGCGACCCGAGCTGTTTTGACGTTTGTAGCCTCGAGCCATGCACGTCTTTTGATACCGAAAACATAAAAATTGGACCAGGGGTTGCTGCGTAGCGAAAAATGTTAGCGTGAAAACTGAATTTTCCCATATACGTCGTGTACACAGAGCATCGTTACCATAATTAATTAGCCATAATTCCAATACCCCTTGACATACATGTATTGTCGTGAAATGTCTTGGGTATGTTGATGATGAGTCGTTCTATACATGTACCAAGTCTTAGGAGGGATCCACCCTCCCCCGGCTGAGAGATGGTGAAAAAACCCCGGTCTGATTAGGGTTAACGGAAGCTGTTTAAGTGTTAAAATAACAGCTTACAGTTCCATGTATTTGGCATATAACAAAAAGATACACAAATACCTATACAAGGATATATAATGTACCGGTAGCGAAAACGTAGCAATTACCTCTACTTTTATATATTTTTTTGTGTGGTTCGGGAGATACTAAGTGTCCCCCCCCCCCAAATCTAGAACATCAAGGTTGCCCGCAACTCATTAATTAAAACAGGAGATGGATATGTCACAGGTGACAGATGAAAGGTTACATGTGACAGATGAATGTTCAATAAGTCAGCGAGTGTGAAACATTCATTATTTGTTTTGTACAATGCGCACCTGAATAAATCCTCGTAAACTGATCGGTAATGTTGTCAACTGGCACTATGAATGTATCAGAGATATCAGAGCTCTATGCAAGTGCAAACAATAGTGTGACCCTGCAATGGTGATTTTTTTTACTGTAAGAGAACTCTTTTTTTGAGGGGGGGGGGAGCTGATAAGTACAAATATGTAACACGACTTGTTTTTTGGGTTTTTTTTAACGATTTTGTGGTTTCTTTCAAAACACTGCGAATGATTGATGATTCCACGTTCGTCATTCACGCTTAGCCTGTAGTCTGGTGGTTGGTTACTTGTTTGATTGTTTTTGTTGTTTTAATGTTTGCTGGGTTTGATCGGTTTTTCTTGTTTATCGGGGTTGTTTTGATTTGTTGGGTTAGTTGAGTTTATTGTGTTTGTAGGCATTGTTGGGGTTTGGAAAATAGTTGCTTTCTTTTTTTGGTTGATAAATTAATTCAACAATATGAATGGAATGGAATGAAATGAGGTAAAGTAAACTACATTTATTAAGGTAACAAACAGTGAGTGACAGTGAATACAGTGAAATGAAATTAAATCGGATCTAATCAAAACAAATTAAACCATCTTATTGTAACGTGACAGAGGACGCTTTTGCATGGAGCGCTGTGGCTAAAATTAGCGCATATACTTTTAGTGCATAGCAGTGGGCTAGGCGCGCGCAGCGCTTAGGCTCTGCCTTGTGCGTTTGCCAATGGGTAGTGGGGTCACTGCTCAGTGACATGCAACGCGCGCGCGCAGGCGCATATGGGCCAGCGGCCGGCTCGGTAGGCTATATAGGGCGCGCATGACGGGCTTCCCGCCCTTAAAGGGCTGCCTCCCTGTCTGTCCCCCATTCCTCAACCCACTCCTGAACTCACTGTGGAGGAGGACTCCAGACCGCCAGACGATGAGACGCCAAAGAAGTACAAGGATGACGCCATCAGTCTGTCATCCATGCCTCCGCTGGAGTTAGACATCAACGAGGATCTGGAGAAGATACCAGAGGAGCCGCAAGGAGAGACGCACGTGCCAGAGAAGACGCCGAAAGCGCAAGGCAAGGCCCCAGCTCCTCCCAAGCCAGCAGCAGATACCCAACCCAAGACAGCAACTTCTTCAAGGAAGCAGCCCCCCGAGAAGACGCAGTTTGAGCTTCAGAGCCCGAAAATACCCAAACTGGCCACCTTTGTGGAGCACACAGAGACGATCATCTACATGGACAACGTAATCATCTCAAGAGAATATCGCCAACGGACCTTCAGCCGGGACGTACTTGTGCAGTGCAGCCACGCACACCCTGGGCATGGATCTGCAACCAAGAAAACGTAGGACATCTCAGGAGATGAACTTTTTTGTCTTGAAGATAAACACTTTTATTTTTCTTAAATATATTTTATACCGACCAGTTCAAGAAGAACTTTATTTTGAGATGTATGGGCCAAAAATTAGGCTTAAAAGGTAATTGTATTACTAAGGTAATCGTGTAAGATCCTATAACCAATTGTTAAGGTAAACAAAATGTTTAAAGTGTTTGTGTATTTCTATTGTTGTTCCTAATGTTTCTCTATCAGGTTTTCAAATTAAAAGTAGGTTTGTAATAACACACTCTGTCACGCTTTGTATGAAAATGTCGGCTTCTCTAAATTAGGGCATTTAGGCCTGTCAGGAGGCTGTGTAACGTGGCTTAGGGCGCTTTTGCATGGAGTGCTGTGGCTAAAATTAGCGCATATACTTTTAGTGCATAGCAGTGGGCTAGGAGCGCGCAGCGCTTAGGCTCCGCCTCGCGCGTTCGCCATTGGGTAGTGGGGTCACTGCTCGGTGACGTGCAGCATGCGCGGGCAGGCGCATATAAGCCAGCGGCCGGCTCGGTAGGCTATATAAGGCGTGCAGAAAAGCGAAATTAGTTGGACCTGATTTCTGGTTCGAAACGCCGGCACTTGCGGGCGTGTGGTAAGGCATTATACCTCCTGTACTTAAGTGGTAGGGTTGTTGGGCGGTATTGTGACGAGTCGGTTACGGTTCCTCGAGTTGGTGCTGGGTTGCTGCGGGATCAAATGTGCCTTCTTGGGGGCGTGGTTTCGTTGTGATCTTGGCTCCGCGAGTAGGGGCTGGTGGTGCGCTCGTTCGAGATAACTAACTCCGGCACGGTCTGCCTATACGGACCTGCATGCGCTTGGCTAATAGGAAACAATAGGTACACTGCTAATACTGCGCGCTGTGGATGTGAGCGGGTGAGTTAAGGGGCCTAATTGGTGAGTTAAGGGGCCTAATTGTGGTGCGGTTCGAGTTGTCCCTTATAATATCTGGCATAATATCTGGCCCTAGACTAGCATTAGTCTCACACATATTACGTTTGCGTAGGAACTTGGAACTCTCCCCTCGCTGGGTTATCGTACACTGCTTCTATCCCGTAGTTCATTGCACCCCAGTAGTTTAAGTGTTGCATTTCAGAGCGCCCTCTATTGATATCTTTACTGTTCAATTCCTGGATGCGTGGGCCTCTTTGTAATTCCAGAAGGAGTGTGAATAAAACAGGGGTCATTATTTCTTTGGTAAATGAAACTGGTGTCACAAGGCTGTTCATTGCTTCTCTCTCAGTTTACGTCATTAAGGATTTGGCCGATCAGATTAAAGCGCGCTGCTCAGTCACATAAAAACAACTAGCTTTTCGACCGGGACGGTATATTTCCATCCCAATGGACTCGTCTCTAGCCGCTCAGGGACTTTCCGGTACGTGCCGTCCGCGCCACGCCTGTGGAGGGGGCGCCCTCTTTCGAACACCGCTCCACGCTAAGGGCGTGACGTCACATTATGAAGCTTTTAATCATTATTTTGCCCTTTCAATTTGCTCGCTCTAGTATCGGCTAATCATCGTTACTGATATGTTCTTTTTTTACAAAACACTTTTTTTTCCTGTGATAAACTTGTACTTCAGTTAATTTCTTGTAAAACATTCATAAGTATTGTTATAAAAAGTCTGAATTTAATTGCGAAACAACCAAGTCTGTGCGAGGATTTGAAGTTAAATTAATATAGCTACTTTTTAGGTGTAGGTCCATTTTTATTGCAAGATCCCGCTAACATTTTACATTTGATATGTTCAAGTCATCAATGTAATGTACACTCTTCCTTGCAAGATTCGCTATGCTAGTGACGGGCAAACATGTCTACGCTATTGTGGACATAGCTGGAAAGTGGATAATTCTTGTTATGAAATCTTCAAAACTACAATCTCATAATGGTATAAAAAGGGTGACCAAAAGAACTTGTTTTTGTTTGAGACGTTTTCCAGTGACATGATTTTTGAGGTAAAATGGTGCCTTTGAGGAGGAAAAAAAATAGGATTTTGGTAGTCCTGTGATCAATCTTGATTTAACATGCAAAATGTCAGCATAAGTGAGTTTTTGTTTCATGCTAATTTTGTTTTCAAAAGAAAAAAACAAATCTTGAATGATTCAGTATATTTTTGTCATCGGAGTGAAAACGTAACGTCCTTAATCTGTTTCGGAACTTCCCTAAAAATACAAATTGATACATCCGTTTTATCGAAGTAATATTATGTAAAATGTCATTGGTGTAATTTAGGGTAAAGCTATAACATTAACACAACATGGTACTTGCAATATCATTTGATTCTTACAAAAAACTTAAAAACAATTGTATCAATGCATAGGGCGTAATGAAGTCAAAACCTGTCTTTTAAAACGTCCTGGACGGTCACCTTCACTGTTTATATCTCATTAAGTCAGCTAGCGCTATATTTACCATGTACGTGCGCGCACTGAAGCCTAACACGGAACTGGGTCAATATAAAGGTGTTTTATTTAGTGCTCTCAAATAGGTCTTAGGCTCTGTTCTTTACAACTTCTTCTTTAAAAATTCTGGAGGATCAGCTAGTAAAACAATTCGCTGTAGTGATATTAAAAAAATAAATAATGAAGAGCAGTATTCTACCCAGGTTCTTTTAGGGTTAAACCAATTAGGCCTTATTTCTGTCACCATAAAATCACTAATGTGATAGGTATTGTACATTCCACACGTGTGTTGAACAACCCTCGGAGACGAGAAATGAGATTGTAAATAGGCATGGATACACATCCATTGTACTAAGGTAATTTCTTTTTTTCCCCCACAAAACTGTTCTGTCAATTAAAAGACACAAATATTCCTCATAATACAATTATATTAAACATTCTAAAATTAGAAAAACCTAACATTTTAATGATGTTTTCTTTTTTAATTGCCACTATGTTAAAATTAAAATGTGAGAAAAAAAAAATTCAAAATAAATTCAATTTGCTAGACATTTATTCAACGTCGTTCACTATTAAACAAAACTGATGTTATAATCACATGTATTATGTTGGATATAAATTGACTTAAAACCAGCATTTATCATAAATCAACAATATACATACTGGAACAACGTAAGGTGTAGGATGAAGCATAGCTTTTGTTCCCCAACTTGTGGACAAATACCTACTATTACCATGCAAGTTACGAATAGAAACAAAAACGCAGGGTCAAAACAGGAACATAACAAACAGGAGTAAAATAATTATTCATTAGGCATTATAAGAGTTAAGCAATTGAGTTTTCATTCTTTTGGTGAATGTAGATTATGGTGAATGTAGTTAACGATGATTTAACTGAGTCACTCAGCCTATTCCAAAGGTCAATGCCCCGGTGGACAAGGCCGTTTCTCAACATTGAAGTTCTACTGGAATAAACGTAAAGGTTTTGCTTTAGAACGCTTCTAGTACTGTAGGAATGAATATTCGATGTGAAAGTAAACAAAATGTTGAAACAACATTGGAGTAAACTATTTGAATATTTATACATGAATTTACCAAAGTTTAGGTAATAAAGGTCATTAAATCGTAAAATCTCAATGGCAGCAAATAAGGGAGTAGTGTGTTCACGATAACTGACGTTACATATAAGGTCAAATTCAGTGTTGCGCAAATCTCTGTTTCCAATACTAGAGTACTTATGAAAGATGAAAAAAAAAATTATACAAATCTCACCTCACATTAAATAGTGTTAAATGCCACTACATTTTGATACCCTGCGAATCATCCAAATCACCAATATCATATTTCAAATAATTGGTCTGTTCATTTTTAAACAGTGGAATTTTAGTTCATTTTTGACACTCTATATTCAATCAAAACGGAGTGGAATTGGTCTTCTTGATAGCCGAGGACTCTATCTCAATCAACCTAAATTATCAAGCGAGCCAAGATGTTTCTCTGTTGTTTATACAGACAAGAATCCTGAATGACATTATTAATCCTCGGGACAAAACAGGCCCCTACAAACTGGCTACAAGCAAGTTCGATACATGTTCCCATTAGTTGAAAGGGCTTACCTACTTCTATTATTTACTCTGATCCCAAAGCTGCCTTTTTACCCAGTTTTACTAACTGCTGAGTATACAATAATCGGATTGGAATTTATAATTGAATTATGTTCCTTATAAGTGTAAAATTCTTACAAGGTATGTACATATACAATGATGTTGAAGATTTGAAGCCCTAACACAGTGCAGTAGTTAGTTGCAAGTTTTTAAAACAGTGCTAAGTACTTGTCAAGTTGTCAGCAGCTAAGGCAAAATAAAATGAAGCCAAACAACTCAACATTTACTGGTTGTAGTTTTGATTTTGACTTTTGAAATGTAATTTTTTCCTTTTGTATTTTGTTAAACGCATGCCCCCCCCCCCCAAAAAATGTATAACATTTTGCAGACAATAACCCAGCTGGGCCCCTTCCAATAAAGAAAGTAGTTAACAGTGTTTGGCAAACCATTTCACGTACTACCCGTCCCTTTGCTGCTACAGGACGTCAAGGATATCAAAGCCATTGTCACCAAGAAGGTAGCAGTACACATGCCTATGTTCAAATGATGTCTGTATAGCACTTTTGTTGAAAATATACAAGTGGAGTGTCGAACCACGCCGGCAAATGACAATTTGTAAACTTCATATGACAGTCACAAATCACTTGAATGTTCGGACTCCTGGTCACATACATGTAGCTAGGGAGACGTCTTATACGAGGCACCGTACAATTGGCACACAGCCCAGAAAAATGTATACAAACGCGCACTCAATGCCGTGAACGCGCGAATACCAGCCCATTTCTGCCTGCACACCAAAGTATGAGTATCGTGTGCATAGATTTGTGCTTAAAAACCAACATTTTAGTTTCACATGAGCGAAATTTTGTACAGGGAACAATGCACGTTCTCTGCTACTGCTGGGCTAGGTGTTAGTATATTTCATGTTTACGAAAAGAGTGATTTTGGGGTGAATTAGGCCTAGTTCAAAACACAGCTGTACACCTGCCAGGCGTTCAGGGAACTTCGGGGAACCTGATTCAAATATTAAAACCAAGAATAATAGGAACCCGGGAATGTTAGGAACCGGGACAACTTTTAGAAATACAAACTTTGTGATTATAATTTATCATTGGCAACGTTATTACAATTTGTAGAGCTGGAAGTTGTATCAGTTCTATGATTTTTGTAACACTATGATTGTTATACACTTGTTTTGTAAGTTTAGATTCAGATCCAGAACTATTGTAATTGATTTTGTGAACAAATTCATGAGACCAAACAATATTTGACTCCTCCAAGTGTTTTGATTCTGTCTATTTTCCTTGACCTTGGCGTCCATAAATCTAATCATTTGAGCGGACCTCCTTAATGGCGTACCGCTACATACACAAATATTGATCATGTGGAGCTTAAATCCTGACGTGCGTCCGATCGACGGCACCGACCACATTTGGTAATCCATCTCCATGAGTTTGGAGACTTCCTTTTTTTTCGAGGGAAGGATACAATTCGTCCTCACTAGTCAGCAGACAGTGGACTCGTGTGTTCCTGACATTTTTGTACTCCGATATTTTGGCTCTCCAGCCCCATCACTGGTATCACATCATCTGCCAAACTAGGTTTGCCCAGCATGAAACTTCCTGGGGATTTGTTAAACTGACACAGGGCCAGACGCTTGAGTTGCCAAATGTGATGGAAAGTGACAGGTTCGAAGAAGCTCCCCGGCTATAACATTATGCCACATATCCAAGTATACAAACTCTTTATAAACAAATTGTTACAGAGAGTTTTAAATCAAGTATTTATTGCATTTTGTTTGCTTTTTATACAGTCACAATTTTGGAACTTAAAGTTTGACGGGAGAATTAGGCGGTTTGTTTAGTAGGTCATTGTTTTAGGGCAGCCTTTTGGTTTTATAATTACGTAGGTCATATCTTTAGAAGCTTTATGTCTTTCTCTCTCTTTCTACGAGACAAGGGAGAACTTTTTGAAGATGTTCGATGTAATTGCGGCACTTCTCCTCAGTAACCAAGTTAATCCAGAATTGCATGCCAGTCGCGAGCTGGTCTTTTGTTAATGGTTTTGCCTTCTTCCTGAGATGACCTTTCAGTTCCGCCCAAAGACATTCGATCGGATTCATGTCGGGTGATTCGGCGGGCGTGATAAACCAATGAATGTTGATTTTAGGAACCCACCAGTATGTATAGGGCAGTTGTCCTGCTGAAACCTTTGGCTTAGTGGAATTTTGCGTGCTAAGTAGGGTACCAGCCGGATCGCGCAGGATTTCTTCTGAATACAATTCGGAGTCCATGATAACCTTCAAAAAAGGCAATGCCAGTTGGACCTTTCTTGGTAATACCCCCCCCCCCCCCCCCGCGAACGTGGACCTTGAGGGGGTCGTTTGGCTTCCCTTTTGGTTCAGCCGGCCAATCTTTTTTCCTAAAGCGCCCCTGGATTTCGATGGAGGTAACGTCACTTCAGATAACGTCGTCAAACGTTTGATTTACGTATTTGCATGCACTGCTGTTAAGTTCCGAACGAATTAGTTGGTTCGCAAGCCAGCTTGCAACATTTTTCAAACCCACAAAAGTTTCTTTGAGGTGCGACGTATTGTGGATTCCTGAAGCAGCACGCCCGTTTCGTTGCTAATGCTTCGTTGTAAGTCTATTGCATTTAGTTCGTTGTCTTGTTCTAAACGCGTATCAATTATCTCCCGCATTTACGGTGTAACTTCCCTTTTGCGGCCCGACCTAAACCGAAAAGGCTGCAGTGACACTCCTCAATGTTTTAACACGGAGAAAGTGCAACTTTAGGTCAGCGTTCGCGCTTACACAACTTACTACAAGAAGAGTGTTACTTCGTGAAAACGTTTTTGCTCACTTACGAGCAGAGAGCGTGCCATGCATTGCAATAGTAAATGGAACTTGAGTGTTACTTCGTGAAAACGAAAATTGTCACCTTCGCGCAAAAGTTGCCATGGATACTTACCGTAATTATTAAAGTAAAGCTCTTGAAGGTTTGAAATATCGTGCAATGGTAGGCCTTGATGAATAATGTTTAAAAATAAAAAAAAAACCTGAAGATCGAAAACAAAATTATGGTTTAACATGGTAGAGCGTTACTTCGTGGTGTCGGTGTCGAAAATGTAGTGATGTCACATATATGAATATTCATTAGCCAGTCACTAACTTGCCAGACGAAATCGTACAGAAAAGTCATCAAAACTTTCCTAACTTCCACAGTTGCTTCAAACCAGACAACCTTACATCTACAGAAGCTAGATAAATATTTATCTCAACTTTCTACAAATATGAATAACTTTTTAGAAGTCTCAGTCTTCCAGAAATATTTTTTAGAACTTTCAGCCAATCACAAAAGGTTATCCGCCGCTCAAATGGTAGCCATGTTGGATTTTACCACCACGCTTTTTATAGCACAGTTGACATGCGTAAAAAAAACACGCGAGTGCACACACACAATTTCGGGCGGAAAATACTTGAAATAACTTGGCAATAAGGCCTAAAAGACAAAAGGAATGTACTAGACGAAAATGTCTGGTCTCTAGAAGAATAAATGTAAGTTTTACAGTGAAAAAACTTCAGAAAATGTGAGATTTATGGGCATTTTCGTCACACAGCGTCTCCTTGAGCGTTTGCTGTCCCCAGCAAATTTAAATTTTGGGGCAATGCTAAGATTACATGGAAAATTGAAATCTCTAGAATACAGTAGTACTTAAACTAGTACATTCTAGTACTCAAGGTACTTCGGCTAACTTCGTTAAAACCTACAGGCTTGACCACTGCTATTCATACTTACCATGTTAATGGCATTTTTATCTAAGAATTTAGCTATTACAAACATTTTCTTGCCTAAACTCATCACGCAATAAATATTACACTAATTATTTATTAGTAAAGCAATTATAAAGTAACAACAGGGGACTTATTTATTTATTTCACTCCTCCTTGTCGACACCTTCGAACACTCGCTCGGTGACGTCTTTCTTGATCATTCTTCCCCGCTTATAAAGAAGAACGCGGTGTGTATCTTTGTGACTCGCACTTTTTTCCCTTGGAAGAATCTTTCCAGTCGGGTTGGTTGCCGCCGGCACTTCTGCTTATTTTCCTGCGGCTCATCCTCTTCAGTCGTGTCATCGGAGGATGGAAGTTACCACATCGATGGCTGTGTCCTCGATTATTGCAAAAGGGGGGGGGGGTGGCTCACTGGGGTTCTGGCTGGCTACTGGGGTGTTGGCAGCAGACAAGGAGTTGACGGATCCCGCTTCACGGGCTCTGCTAGGGTGGGCCGTCTGGTAATGCCGCCGGAGGTGGTATCGTCGCCAATACCACTGAGGGCACTGGCAACATTTAGATTTCTCCCGGTAGGTCAGGTGGGTGGTGATGTGAGTCTATTGAAATTTGAGCGTTGCCAAAACTTCAGACCACATGTCTCACAGCGGACGATTCTCCTGTTCTCAATTACCTCCTGAAGATCTGCAAGATCCATTTTTCTGATTGAATAAAAAACAAAAAACCCAACAATTTTGTTTAGTTTTCACATGCTAATATTACATGTCAAATTCCCCCTATCACATTGGTTTCTTTCTTTCTTTGGGTTTCTCCTCTTAAGTTCCACTGATTTTCCTTTGTTTCTTTTAGTGTTTTCTCCAACAGGTGGCCCTTGATATGGCTTAAGTCTGTCTGCATGGATAACAACAAACTGGCCATGTCTTCCCTTGCGAATAGCAAAACACTACGTCAGTGAGTTGAGTTACCACCTTGTACGGTCCTTCCCAAGGGAGGACTAATTTGGGGCTTTTCCTTTCTTTCCCTATGGATTTTGGAGCCATACATAGAAAATGACCCTACAGTAATCCTACCATCCTTGGTTGTCCTATTATAATTCTTCTTCTGATGCTCAGCAGCCTGTCTCAACATCTCCTTGCCCTATAGTGGGCTATACACAAACGGTCTCGTAATTCCTCAGCATAATTACTACCCTCAGAAGTGATTCTTCCTCTGGCGTCTGTACCTGTAAATCTAATGGTAATTCTACATTCCGTGTCCGACTCCTGCACTGAAATACGATAAGCTAACATTGCACAAGGCAATTGTTTATCCCAGTCTGTTTTTTTCTATAAGGTTCTACACTGTTAAAAATATCTCTGTTCATTAATAACAGTGCATTCTATTCTACATAATTGTAAAGTATACAGTTATGGAGCAAGGTATCGTTTAAAACTGTCCACTTATCTTGCGAAGCAAAGACCAGGTATCGTTTAAACCCGTCTTCCTTCAAGAAGAATTTACTAAGGCCCAAGGCCTTTCTCAAAATACTAAATAGGCCTCGGGCCTTTCTCAAAATACGCCCGGGACAAAATAAACGTCAGCTTAATTCCAACAAAATCTCCACTCAAGAACTCGGAAGTTCTTTATAATAACTTAATAAAAAATTACTATGACTCTACTGTCTACGTCTAACTCAATGCGGCTCCCCAGTACACAGTAAATGCACCAGCAGCTCCCCAGTGCACAGTCAATGTAGGGCTCTACGGAACCTATAAATTAGCCTTGCTCCCCAATACACAAATGAATGAGGCAGCAATGCAGATCAATCCTAAATTCTCTTTATCCTGGCTCCTTAAAACACAAGGGATGCAAAGCTCCCCAGTGCAAAAGTCAATAATGCGGTGGTCCAGATAAATCTAGTAAATTATTTATCCTGGCTATACACTACACAAATGATGAAGTCAATCAAATTTGGCTTGGCTCCCTAGTATTTGGTTCACTTACATCATATGGCTCAGACTAGCTAGCTCCCCAAAGCACAATTAATTGCGTCGGAATTCAGCAGCACAATACATTTGCAACACCAACATCAACCAAATTGAAATCCAATAATTAGCAAAAATTCTGCCCTAATTTTGTACCCTACGGGCTACGCGGCCAGCGCGAAGTCAAAGGTACGCGCTAGTAAATAGGCAACGCCCATATTTGTAAAAAGTTACAGTAAAATTATTCAAATAGTGATAATATCTCATAAATTTATCCAAAATTATACAGCAAAATATCACACAAAATTGCTGAAATCAAACTTCACGACATTCCTTACAGTAAATCTGCTCTAAACATGTGAATAAATTATACAGAATCCCCAAAATGCTCACTTTCACACGGTGTGAATGAATGTAAACAAACCCTAAGTTTATTGAAGAAAATGCAGTGATGTCACATATATCGAAAATCTTGCCGTCTCCTGGACCTGGCGCACTGTTATTCCGAAGTCAAGGGTGATGAAGAAAATCACCCCTTGTCTTTCTTGCCGTGTTATCAGTGCGAGCTTGCTGTCTGATCCATGAAACTTTTGCGCCGGATGCAGACTTGGGGACGCCTTCCCCCGCATGGTTAAAGAGGCGGGGATCAGTGCTCGAGCTCGCTTGAGAACTTGGGGGTGGGAATGGGGGTTTCTCCGGCCGTGCTGGGGATCCTCTTTATTCGTCGTGGGCGTCTTCGGTGGTACCTTCGGGGGCGGGGCCTGCTTCCCATGCGGGGACGGGTGAAGCTGATGATTGAAGCCGATGGTAAGGGCGGCTGCGTGTTGGCTGGGACTGGTGAAGTCCATCTTGGTCACTACAACAATCCATTCCTTCATGGACTTGGACGGGCTAAGTGGAGTTGGAGGGGGCCGAAAATCTTCCATTGCTGGCGAAGTGGCCATCGGCGGGCTCACCTTTGGTGTGTTCAGTGTCTCGAGCAGCTGGTCCACTTCTGTTATTTCAAACTGCTTCGCCAAAATCTTGGGTGTCGCTGGTCGCATCGCTATTGATAATTATGCTCGACTGTTTTTTCTCTCTTTTCTCTTCGTTGTGGGGTGTCTTTGGACAACACAGTGCACTTGTTGCAACGTTGCTCCGTCTGCCTCTAATTCGTTTGTCTACAGTAGGAACACAGGCCAAGAAAACTCCTAACTTCAGTTACATTCCTCGGTGTCCGCCATTTTCGAACCGCGTTTATTTTCGTCTCGTCAGTGGCGATTCCCTGAAGAAACTTCATGACCCAAAAATGGACACTTTTCGCTAAAAAAAATAACACTCCTTCGGGCTCAGCTTTAGCCCAGCTGTCTTTAATCGAACCAGCACTTCTTCTTGAAACTTCCGGTACAATGTTTCTAGCCAGTTCACTGCTTGTTGCTGTTCCATCCTTGGTTTGGACAACCGCTGTACGCATCTTCTCATTATTTTCTTTGGTCGAGACTACTTTTTTGAATCGGCTCACTTGTTGTTGCTTTGTTCGTTCCCTTATACAATCTTGAAGGCTGATCACTCAAATTAAGAAGACGCACTGGAACTTGTTCTGAACTTGCATCAGTTAGAACTTTTGCATCAGGTCATCATGTTGCTGGGTTAACTTCTCAGTCAGCTCCATCACAGCAAAGCCAATGTTATTTGGATTCACCACTCATAAGTCCGACGCCTCATAGGTCCGACGCCTTATAAGTCCGACTTTGAGGTGTTGGACTTATGGGCCTTTATTTGGTTAGGGAATGCGATTTTGTCGGATTTATGAGGTGTGGGACCTATGAGGCGTTGGACCTATGAGGCGTATAGACACATTCATATCGGCAATAACTCTGACTCATGACGGCGGTTTTGGACTCCCTGTTGTACACCTCAAGCTCGCAGTTGTACCGGTGAAGAAAGTCATACCCAAAAATACCTTCAAGTTCGATATCAGAAATCCACTCAATGTGATGTGCTTCCTTGCAAACATCTCCACCAATGTTTATCTTGAAAATTTCTTGCCCCTGGAAAGAAAGTGGTTTTCCCGTCTACCATCACCATTTCAAACTTCTTTTCCTCCAGCGGCGGCCGTTTACTCTCAGGTGTCTTGTAGTAGATATCGGGCCGTACAATGGTAACATTTGCCCCGTATCAACTAGAAAAGGCACGTTTATGTCTTCAACACACCCTCTCACTTATGCCCATCTGCACCTGATTATAATGAACTGGTTTCTACTGTCGACTTGTCATGGTTGGACCCTGGTTGCTTAGCCGAACATGGGCCCGGTTGTTCGACTGCTGTCCGTTTCCCTGCTGATACTGCTGTCTGCCGTCATAACGATTCGAATAACTGGGTTGCCTCACCCTTCGCTCCGGTGTCGGAAAATCACGTCTAACTTGGCCCAACTCGTTGCAATTCCAACACTCATAGTTGAGATTTGACCAGGTGAATTTGAATTCCTCCTATCATTACCAACGTTCAGCTGTTTCTACACATTTTTGAATCCTTCCACCAGTGCTCTTTCAATACTTGTTGTCAACGACGTCAACTGTTCCTGCAAACTTTGCTTTTCCCTTTTGGGACTTCTGTGACCTTGTCTTTCGACATCTGCATTTATGATTCTTTGCGAAGGTTTCCTCGACCATGTACGTTGCCTATCTGCAGCCTGGAATGCCTCCAATTCCAGGGCGACTCTAAGACTTGAGGGTCGTGACTGAAATACTCGCCATCTTATAAATTAGCGTCACTCAACGCATCAATGAGATGTTACTTTGTCAATGTCTCTGGCCGTTCATAATTTGCGCTAGGATACGCCTGTCTCGTCAAATGTCTGATTGCTTGGGCCAATTCTGGTAGTGTTTCGTTTCGTTTTGTCCTCTGATCCTATTCTTCAGCTGAACTCTAAATAGATTCAGTCTGATTTTCTTGGCCGAGTGTCTGTCCTAAACAGCGGTTAGAGGACGGTAACAACGTCTTCGTTCGCCTTTCAAATCGGCTAGTACGGATTGTGCTGGTCCTCGCAAACTTGCAGCAAGGTAGAATGCCTTTGCTGATCTTCCCCCGCCATTCAACTCCGCTAGTAGTTCAAACTGAAATGTTTCTTCATCACCTCCAGTTGTCTTCTGAAATTATCGTTTTCCCGCCTCATTCTCGCTACTTCTTCCCGTTCGTCATCTAAGTTAATCAACAATAGGGTTGATGTACAGCCTCCTACCTTCATCGGTGATTCTGTAATGGAATCTCCTTGGTCCGTACTACGGCTCGCCTCGTCACTTTTCGATAATCCCTCTTGAATGGGTTCAAATTTGATCTCGGGGTCTGAATTTTCCATTGTTCCTCTTTCTCTTCGTAGCGTAGTCTCCACAGAGATATCACACCGCTGCCACCAAAATGTAAGGGGGAATTCGGGGCTCAATCTAACTAGGGGTACAGTGAATCCCTAAAAACCCGTCGGGATTAATCAGGAGATACCGGAGATGTTTGCCGAGCTAGTGCTTGACCGGGACCAGTGTTGAGGGTGCCGTCATAACCTCAGGACGTCAACCTTACCCAAGTAGAGCTCGTATGGTAGCGTAGCTAAGTAGCGTTTCTTTCTTCAAGGCCTCAAAGATTTAATGGATAGGGGAATAGAAAAGGGAAGGCTGGGTTGGGGAAGGCAATATAATTGGAGTCAAATGCAATTATTGGGACTAATTAATCAAGAAAGTACAGGAAACTGCCCCCAAGCTGTGAAACGGTGACACAGAAGACGAGCAGACGAGAATCTGTCAAAGGTCCATGACGCCACTACAAGTTCAAACTCCTGTGAAAGAGTGGCTATGACCACGATGACGTAACATCCTGGTGCATATCACACGCGCACTGCTTGATTGGGTTTATTTTCATCATTCATTCATTGTTTGTCAGTATAGTCCAGGCTGAGTTAAGATCATGATACATGTTGCAAGATGCAAGACAGTCGACAGAGGAAGATTAGTCAACGTCAAGGCACAGGCTGAGGAAAACGACGGGCTGTCGGAGGAGAAACTTGCAAGTTATTGACAAGACGTTCGATCAATTTTCAAATTACCAGCAGCATATGCCCTGGGAGCACAAGATACGCCCCGGGACTGCCGGAAAACACAAGTGACCAATAGGCCTACGCCGCAATGGCAGTCAACACCGACAGAGCGGACTTCGACCATCAAGTCCAAGATACTTTCAATACATGATGAACTGAAAACAGAGAAGAGGGATTCACCAAGTGCAAGAGCTCAAGAAGGTAAGAAATCTGCCAGGCATAACGAGGTTGTAGGGCAGATCTTGGAGTAGCCCCATAAATGTTGCCAATTTTACATCCGTAAATAAAGGCCACACTTCCACCATATACAAACACATGTCGAACTTGGTCAAATTTTGATGTTCACTAAGCTTAGTTTGTAGTTTATTTTTTCTTTGGAAGCATACTAACCCTCTTTATAGGATATTCAGAAAGTGCTGCCTTTTCCAGATGTCAAATTTTCGTGAAATTTTATGTTGAAATTTTGCGCAAACGTGTGAAAACGAATCTGGAAATTTCACGAAAAATTGACATCTGAAGAAGGCAGTACTTTCTCATTAGCCTATAAAGAGGCGGAGTATGATTCTAAAGCAAAAATACAATGCAAACGAAGCCTAAATAATTATGATAATCAAAATTTTACAAAGTTCGAAATGTTTTTGTACATGGTGAAGTGTGGCCTTTATTTACGGAGGAAGTCCAGTAAATTGGCCACATTTATGGGGCTAATCTTGGAGGAGATTGCGACGATATCTCTTCCCCGTCTCTTTCCATCCCTCTTGCTACACAATCACCGCCGACTGTACCCAGTGTTGGTGTTGCCTCTTCATCTCCAGGCACTTCTCCCCGAGACCCATTTCCTCCGACGATTCCAGACAGGGAACTTTTCCAGGACCAAGAAGAATGTGCAGAAACTCCCGCAGTCACGGCAGTGGGCCCAGCAACTTGCCCCACCGAGCCCAAGCCAAACACCGGAGCCACCGTTGCCGTCCAGCCCCCCGTGACTAGGCCGAATGTTACTACGCCTCGTTACCTGAGGAACGGCCCTCTGCAGAGTTCGGCAGGGGCCAAAGTCAGCAATCTTCGAAGAGAGGCTTTCTCTGAAGGCCTCGTCAGACAACAGAACAATAAACTTCATCAACTAAATCACGGACTGATTTACCGACAGGTGATGAAGGCAGCTCATTTCCAAGACGGACGGATCTACTCTGTCAGGTTTAACTAGTACCTGCTTTCAGCCATCGCAGCCTTCGGACGACCACATTGGCAGGTTGGCTATGCAAATTGACAGCACCCGAGAATTCGAACAATGGGCACTAGCTAAGGGCCAAATAAATAACCTGATTGACGCAGATAATTCTTGTCGATTCACTCCATCCGGTAGGCGGTTATACTTAATAGCTATGGTTTTTATTTTAGAAATGTATTGTGTTTGAGTTTGAGTTAAAATTAGCGTGTATTCTTACTGCATTATTTACAAACTGTAAGCAGTTCCAAATTGCCGCCTTTCCGAGTTTTCCATGCTTATGACGGACCTGGGAATACGTCATGGTAACTCAGGATATTTTAGCTTGTGATTGGTTTATCTTTACCCACTGTTCATTGCGTGAAGCCTATAGTCGGAGCCCTTACAGTCTTCAGAAATCTAATACCCCCAGGCACCAGACGTGCTATTTTTGTTTACTGACACGAGATTGTCAGCTTACTGTCAACAATGTGTGTTCTGTATTTCCAGTATTTCATTAACAATTGGTGCAGACTTCCGACCAATCCTGGTGAGTTTAATACTAGGGGAGGAGAATCTGTAATTGTTCTAGAGACCAAGTTGGCTTCAAAGTTTTAACAAGACTTAAGGTTAAATAAAAGTAAGTTTTGAGTTAATCGTCCATGGTACTTGTGTACGACTGTGCTGTGACGTGCTAGCCTACATCGTATTAATTAAAGTGTACATGCAATGACAAGGCAAGATTTGCCCTGAACACAAAATTGCTGAGCCATAGGAAGATTTTGATTAGTCGGCATGATTGATTTATATTGCTTCATAATGTTAGCACCATCTGTTTCGTAAAAAGTGTGAATACGATATAGTTGAGGACCAGAGTATTTGTACTTACTGTTGAGGAAAAAACTGCTAGGAAAAAACTGTTTAATTATATCGTTGGGAAGCAAACTTTTTGCCATGATTTAGCATTTAATTTGTATTTGTTTGTAAATGTTGAAGCCTACCTGTTCAGACATAACAGATGTGTTAGCCTAAATTGCAAAAGATGAATTGTTGATGCATACAATTTCTCAATATTGTTTTTATTTTAAAGTGAGTAGATGTGAGGAAGCATTTGTATTTTAAGCTGGGGGTAGTGCGGCGAAAATCGCCAAGATGCTTATTTACTTTACCAGATCCAATGCTAACCGAAGTTCCTAATTAAATTAAGGATAGAACTAGCTAAATAACTTAGAACCAATGACCCTTTTTAATAGCTGAGAACCTAGTTTTTACATCAGATATTTGTTCAATTAATGATACTTGTTCAATTAATATTACTCTCAGCTGTGCCTACGTTGACTCCATGTTATGCTGTGCAGTTTCACTAACGTATTTCTGTACGTTCACCGCCCGTGCACGGCACGACTTTGGGCCCAGTTAATACGCACTGATGTATTACAAGCTACCGTAGGAGTGTTGTTATTTAGCCAATCATTGCTGTTGAATGAGGTGCGTTAGCGCACGCGCTAACGCAGAGCGCGTCGGCATTTTGCTTTAAAGCTGATTGTCAAATATTTGGGTTCTCTTTTCTCTTGGAGCAGACCTCTAGTTATAGCCCAACGCTTGCATGCACAGGCAAGCGTACATTGTTTTGCGTTTTCAGGCTATTGGACGGAGAAACAACACATAATTTGAGTGTGTGTAAATTTCGATCCTTAGAATCAGTAATAGCAAACATACTTGTTTTTCTTACCAGTTTTTAATGCAGTATAAAAGAATACCAGAAATGAGGTCTTCGTACGCTACCAATGCTACCACCGAATCGCTCATATTTTATTGAAATCTCAACTTAACAGATAGAGGGCGTTCTTTTAAAGATTGTACAGTTTACTTGTGACCCAGAATAAAAGTTCTTTAGAGTTGATTGGCAAAAGAGAACCATTTTGTGGACATTATAGATTTGTAGTGACATGTACATGTGTATATAATTAATTGTTTGTACGTTTAGCTCCAACAGGCGTTCCATACAAATAAGTATGTTAATAAGTTTTGGTTGCCATAGGCACCGGAGTTCACTCTCGCTGTGCTGCGTTTGTGCAGTGTGACATGTTGGTGACCTCTCCCTTATCGTTCTCAGTCTGCTTTGTGCAAGTCTTATTCCAACGTTGAAAGTTTCCTCAACCAAGTTTTATTCAGTCAATTGATGTGTGCTTAAGCCTACTGACGTTCCAGAAGTTTGTTAATCATTGGATAGCAGGTGCACGACGAACTTGTGAGTTTTGAGAGCATTAAAACTTGTAAACAACCAACATTTTGTGTGCCGTTTTTCACGACTTGTAAGAACAGACACGAGGCTTGATAAACAGTAGTAGAACTCATTTCGGGAGAAAACACGAATTACTACACTGGTGACCCTGTTCTGAACAATTGTGACCTTCTGCACAAGCCATGTCTGTGGAAGTTAAACCCGATGGGACAGAGGGTACACCGCCTCCAACTCCACCTCCGTTTAACCCATTCCAACCGCCTGTCATGCCGATGCAAGCTGCAGTAAGCCTCAAACTCCCTCCATTCTGGCCTAACGACCCATCCTGTGGTTCACCCAGGTGGATAGGCTCAGTTTGTCATCCGCCATATCACTACCCAGGAGACTCGTTTTGCCTATGTTATCGGATCTTTGCAACCGGAGGTCGCACAAGAGGTGCGGGATATTCTGATTACACCCCCATCCACGGACTGCTACGATAAGCTGAAATCTGAACTCATTCGCCGCACTTCAGCTTCTGAACAGAAACGATTACACCAGCTGCTTACTTCAGAGGAATTGGGAGATCGCAAGCCCTCGCAGTTGTTGCGGCGCATGCACCAGCTTTTGGGGGACAACAAGCTGGAGGAGAGGATTTTGAAGCAGTTGTTTGTACAGCGACTTCCCCACACCGTCCAGTCCATTTTGGCCTCCACAGCGGACACTGTTAGAATTGGAGCACTGGCAGATTTGGCTGACAAAATTGTTGAGGTGTCTGCCCACTCTACGCCGGCATCGCAAATTTCCACGGTTTCTTCACCACCCCTCCACCCCCCGCAACGACACGCCTCACCTGAGGTACTCACTCTGCACGCAAAGGTTGATGACCTGACTCGGCAAGTGCAGGCCTTGACTTTTCAGCTACAGGGCATGCAGCGACAAGGCCGTCCCCGCTCTTCCTCCCGCAGTCGACCCAGACAACGTAGTCCAACCCCTTCTGCGGATAACCAGCCATCCGGCGACCGCCAATGCTGGTATCATTGAAAGTACGGAACTAATGCACGAAAATGCACCAGTCCTTGTTCGCGACGCACAGAACCGCAGCGGAACCAGGAAAACGGCCAAGCCAACGACTAGCGGCGACAGGTCGGCCTGGCAGCGATACAGCAAGTCGCCTCTTCCATGTAACTGACAAGACCACAGACACTCGTTTCCTAGTTGACACCGGCGCTGAGGTGGGTGTTTTGCCACGCAGTCACAAGTCACGAGCTCAACCTACTTCTATACAGCTACAAGCGGTCAATCACTCACCTATTGTAACTTACGGCGAGAAGTCTCTGACTTTTGATTTGGGACTTCGCCGAGTATTCTGTTGGGTTTTTATTGTTGCCGACTTGCCAACCCCTATTATTGGAGCTGATTTTCTTCGGCAGTTCAACCTACTAGTCGATGTAAAGAACCAGCGGCTTGTCGATTCCATAACTAGTCTTGCAATACAAGGAATAATGTCTGGTACCCCGTCCGCGAGCCCCATGTTTGTGAATGCAACTTCATCACAATACGACGAGCTCCTTAGCCGGTATCCCGACGTAGTGCGTCCTGTGTATAAGCAAATGGAGGTACGGCACAACATCACGCACCACATCGAAACTCATGTCCCCCCGGTTGCGGCTAGACCCCGCCGACTTGCCCCGGACAGACTACCACTTGCCAAGGCTGAGTTTGACCATATGCTTAGCCTTGGAATTGTTCGCCCTTCCAGTAGCGAATGGTCCTCTCCGTTGCACATGGTGCCTAAGTCAACTCCCGGGGATTGGCGTCCGTGTGGTGATTACCGCGCCCTCAACAAGAACACCATTCCGGAGTGCTACCCAATTCCACACCTGCAGGATTTTTCCTCCACCTTCACGGGTGCACGCTGTTCTCCAAGATTGATTTGGTACGCGCCTACCATCAAATACCAGTGGAACCAACAGACATCCGTAAGACTGCCATCACTACACCGTTTGGATTATTCGAGTTCGTGCGCATGCCCTTTTGGCTCCGCAATGCGGCACAGACTTTCCAAAGGTTCGTCGACGAGGTAACCCGTGGTTTACCATTTGTCTTCGCCTACATTGACGATCTGCTGGTAGCGAGCTCATCAGAGGCTGAACACAAAGAACACCTTCGACTCCTGTTCGACCGCCTCTCGCAATATGGCATAGTCATAAACCCCCACAAATGCCAGTTCGGCGTGCCATCCCTCTCCTTCCTCGGTCATCTCGTCAACCAGCATGGAGGCTGTCCTTTGCCTGACCAGGTGCAAGTCATCAGAGATTTCCCGGAACCGGCATCGCTGAGTAAGTTGCGGAAATTTCTTGGCCTCATCAATTTCTACAGGCGTTTTGTTCCCCACTGCGCAGACATGCTCCAGCCCCTGACCTACCTGCTCAAGAACAGGAGGAAGAAAAACGAGCCGATTCAGTTAGGGCCGAACGAGCAGCTAGCTTTCGAGCGTGTGAAAGCTGCATTGGCCGACGCAACACTCCTAGTCCACCCACAGACCGACGCACCGTTATGCCTCTTAGTCGACGGATCTGACAAGGCCGTGGGCGGTGTTCTCCAGCAACACGTCAAGGGTGTTTGGCAACCACTGTCGTTTTTCTCCAAGCGCCTCCAACCAGCGGAAACCCGCTACAGTACTTTTGGTAGAGAGCTTTTAGCTCTATACCTCGGCATCAAGTATTTCCGACACATGCTGGAGGGACGGACATTCCGCGCTTACACTGATCACAAGCCCCTTACGTATGCCCTACACTCCAAACTAGACCGCCGTTCTCCTCGAGAGATTCGACAACTTGACCTCATATCCCAGTATACCTCGGACATAAGACACATCAGCGGCCATGATAATGCAGCGGCAGATGCACTCTCTCGTCTGGAGGTTAATGCCTTACCAACGAACGTGACTATCGATTTCGACGCCATCACTAAAAAACACAGATCGATGACGACGAGTTGAAACATCTCCCCGACACCTGTCTCCAGCTAACTGCCGTCCCCCTCCAGACATCGCAGGGTACCATTCTATGCGATACCTCCACAGGGACGCCTCGACCCTTCATCCCAGCCCAGTTTCGTCGAACAGTTTTTGACGCTTTGCATGGACTGTCGCACCCTAGTATCAGGATCACACAGCAGTTACTTACTGCACGGTTCGTGTGGCCTGGTATTAACAAAGACGTTCGCGCTTGGGCTAAGACTTGTCGCAAGTGCCAACAATGCAAAATTCATCGCCACATCAAGTCGCCACTTGGTACGTTCTCCACGGAGGCGATCCCCATTCCTGACATGACTGCTGAGACTGTGGCCCATGCATTCGTTACCCGCTGGGTTTCTCGGTTCGGTGCACCAGCTACCATCACCACCGACAGAGGACGCCAGTTCGAGTCACGACTTTTTCGAATGCTCACTGACATGCTCGGTTGTCAACGAATTCACACTACATCATATCATCCTGCTGCAAATGGGATGGTAGAGCGACTACACACACAACGTTGGACGGAATCTCTTCCCCTCGTCCTGTTAGGCATCAGAGCCGCTATCAAGTCAGATATCGGTTTCTCTCCAGCAGAAATGGTGTACGGTACCACAGTCAGGCTGCCTGGTGAGTTTATTGTGCCTAACAATGATCATGCTGAGCTCGACCCCAGTGTGTATGTTCACAGGCTGCGTTGTCACATGCAGGACTTTCGTCCCACTCCGCCCAGGCCACAACAGCGACAATCACACATTCCAGCTGACCTAGACAAGTGCACACACGTTTTTGTTCGGCATGATGCAGTGAGAAAACCCCTACAACCTCCGTATGATGGACCATTTCGCATCATCAAGCGCGCCAGCAAATACTTTGTTTTGGATCTCAACGGCAGACGGGATGCGGTTGCTAAGGATCGTCTGAAAGTTGCGTATCTTGATGACGACTGGACAAACGCGCATATCCAACAGATTCGCGAGAACACGCCCGCAAGGACTGTTTTGCCAGAATCACACCCCCCATCCACAGAAACGTCGTCTTCCCGACAGATTCGCGAGAACGCCCCCGCGAGAACTGTTTTGCCGGTTTCACAACCCCCATCGCCAGAGACGCCATCTCCTCCACAACGCCACCAGAGCTGGTCGACGAGTTAGACAATCTAGAGGGGTGCTACTGTAGTGACATGTACATGTGTATATAATTAATTGTTTGTACTTTTAGCTCCAACAGGCGTTCCATACAAATAAGTATGTTAATAAGTTTTGGTTGCCATAGGCACCGGAGTTCACTCTCGCTGTGCTGCGTTTGCGCAGTGTGACATGTTGGTGACCTCTCCCTTGTCGTTCTCAGTCTGCTTTGTGCAAGTCTTATTCCAACGTTGAAAGTTTCCTCAACCAAGTTTTATTCAGTCAATTGATGTGTGCTTAAGCCTACTGACATTCCAGAAGTTTGTTAATCATTGGATAGCAGGTGCATGACGAACTTGTGAGTTTTGAGAGCATTAAAACTTGTAAACAACCAACATTTTGTGTGCCGTTTTTCACGACTTGTAAGAACAGACACGAGGCTTGATAAACAGTAGTAGAACTCATTTCGGGAAAAAACCCGAATTACTACAGATTATTTTAAAGATTGGACAGTTTACTTGAGAACTAAACTAAAATGTTTTTCTTTTGTTCTAACTGCATTTAATCTCACTCATCGAAAACTCAACTGAAGCTTCTGGCAGACAACTGGGACCATCTTTAGTTTTTGTCCAGATTAATCAAGGGCATTGACAATATCGTTACATTTTAGTGGCAGCGGTGGGAAATAAAGCCTATATCGTAGCCGCGTTAATTTTCCAATAATCTACACAGAATCTGGTAGATCCATCCGTTTTCTTTACTTACGCATACGGCGCAGCCCAGGGGCTATATGAAAATTCTATGATCCCCCCCCCCCCCGCTTGTCGCTGAAGAATTGCGACTTGTCGCTAATGAATTGGTTGTCTTCTTGGCCATTGTCGAATTCGCTGTGTCGATCCTGTGTCAAATCCATGTGGAACAGCAGACGTCCTGCCATCTCCTGCCGCAGATCATCTGCATCCATTGCAAAAACAAATCGATAGTGTAGCGGGAAGAGTAGACATGGAGAAAAACAAAATACTTTAAGCCCTACTAGTAGGTAAATAAGTTGTTAGGAATCCTGTCTATGGCGCCACTTTTGTAGCGGTACGCCACTAAGGACGTCCGCTCAAATGATTAGATTTAAGGACGCAATGGACAAATCAAGGCTAACAGACAAAATCAAAACACTAGGAGTCGTCAAATTATGTTTGGTCTCATTAACTTCATACAGATTACTTGTTTACAAAATCTATTACAATAGTTCTGGATCTGAATCTCAATCTAACTCACAAAACAAGTGTTACAAAAATCGTATAACTTAGATTCAACTTCCAGCTCTATAAATTGTAATAACGTTGCCAATGATAAATTATAATCACAAAGTTTATAATTTTAAAGTTGCCCAGGTTCCTAAGATTCCCAGGTTCTTAATATTCTTGGTTCTATTTTTTTTAATCAGGTTCCCTAAAGTTCCCCGAACGCCTGGCAAGTGTACGGCTGTGTAGTGAACTAGGCCTCTAATTGCACCTGACATGAAACAGTCGTATTGTAATAAATCCACATGCGACACACGATGATTAAAACTTTGAGACTACGAAGACTAATTCATCCAAAAATCACTTCTTTCGTCAACTTGAAATAAACTAAAACCTAGCCCAGCGATAGCAGAGAACTTAAAATAATTGTGAACCATTGTGACATTAGATTGTAAAGAAAATACACATTTCGCTCATTTGAAACTAAAATGTTGGTTTTCAAGCACAAATCTATGCACACGATATTCACACTTTAGTGTGCAGGCAAAAAAGGGCCGATATTCGCGCGTTCACGGTGTAGCGTGAATTTAGGTTTCTATGAAAATCGGACTCATTGGTAATACTGCGCATGCGTAAGTATGATAATTAGGAAAGTGACCGGTCACGTGAGAGGGATTAACCAATAAAAGGGAAAAGGGGTCCGATTTTCATAGGAGTCGGATTTTCATGTGACAACGGCACTGAGAGCGCGTTTGTATACATTTTTCTGGGCTGTGTGCCAATTGTATGGTGCCTTGTAAAAGACGTTTCACTGCAATAGATTTTGAGCATAAATGCAAGTTGTTTTTGCTGATCTCTGTCTAGGTCTTTACAGCTCGTCTTATATAACTTGACCAAATGTTCGGGAAATGTATCAGCAGTAACTTGACCTTTTTATTTTTGCAAACCTGCCACTAGTTTCCTTTCTTTGTTTTGCACGTCAACGTTAATTGGCTGGCACACAGCAACGCATGTACCCTCGCACCTAGTTACTATTTCATCTTTAAGATTAAACACTCTTACTGGAACAACATTTTGTTCTTTGTCAACCAAAGTCTTGGCTAAGAAAGTTCACTTGTAAACCATGTACTTATGCAGCTATATCCATGCCTTGCGTGGCTGCCTTGTTTTCTTCTACTGAACCTTGAACTACTGATGATCCTTTTGTTCTTGATTCTCAGCTGAGTCTCTGACCAGAAAGTCTGCTGATGTTCGTTTCCCTGTTGTATTGCTGACTGTCAAACTATCATAGGAGAATTGTTGCATTTTTGCTTTACTTCATGTACTTCCTCTTCTTCTGTACTCTTCTCATCAGTACTTTCCCTCCTCGCTGCTGTGCTCTCCACTGCTGTCCTCTTCACTGCTCTTTTTCATCATTGTTTGTAGCTTGATGCCTTTTGGTTTCCCAGAAGTGGGGAGGACCTGCTCAGTCTCGGCCTAGGCTATTCTGTAATTCCCTTTCTTCATCTGATGCCATTAATGAAATGGCGGCGTCTGCTGCAGCTATCTCTCTCTTCTTCTTCCCCCCTCTCCTGCCCTGATACTAACTCCATTCCATTATTCTTTCTCCTTTTGTTCTTCCGGTATCTCTGTCTTGCTCTTTTCTCTCCCCTTCTCTTCACTCCCTCCTGCTTACCTTTCCATCTAACTTCCTGTGTGCTCCTCCCCATGCTCCCGTCTGTCTTCTTTTTCTGATCCTTACTTACGCGTAGCTCCATCTTTCTCTTTTGTCTCTTCTCCTCATTTTTACCTGCTCGCCTTTACATGTCTTTTCCCTTCTACTTCATGTGCTCCCGTCCTTTGTGTTCCTTGTGTTCCCGTCATTTCTGCTGCTTTTGTTTCCCTCCTTTCCTCTCCTTTTCTCATACTCTTTCTGTGCACGAACTCCTGATCCCGCTTTCTCGACTCGTTTCTGCTCTCTTTTCCTCTGTGATTTTCTATTGGCCTCCTAGTCATCCACGGCTTAATTTGCTCGATTCTTGCAGTTACTCTGCTAACGTCAGCAGTGCATCTCACATGGGTGGCTTCATAATGCCTTTTCACGTTCCTTCTACCATAACTGAGGGGACACCTGCGTTGGAACCGTTCTTGGTACTCGAGGTGTGTGGATTTGTGTTGGTCATAATTGAATCTCTTGCCAAAGCAAAGGCCGCAAACCTCAAATTCAAAGATTTGTCTGTCACTGAGGATTTTATTGAGATCTTGAAGTTTCTTATGCCATGATCCCCATCAGTACTTTATAGATCTGTATAGATTCTTTACCCGGTAGCTATCTCCCCATCTTGCCAAAAAAAAACACCATGACGAGGAGGTGCTTGCCTATCACCTTTTCAACTAATTATGACTTGAATTTTGCCCTCAAGTATTGTTTCTTCTTTGTTATTTTCTCCGCTGTAAACCCTTTTCTCAAAAAAGTGTTTGACAAAATCCAAGATTATTGTTGCGGCCCCTAATATTTAGCGTATTTTATACAAATTCTGGTTTTAGCAAACACAAAGCCATCATCCCGATTTTGCTTTAATGTGCACAATGAATAGGATTGGCATTCCATTTAGTTATACACAATTCTGATTTAACTCCTTGGTTATGTCCAACTGATTTTGCATTAAAGACAGTCGGGTGTTCATAAATCTAATAAGTACATTATTAAACTTGCACTGACCTTTCGCTTCGTGGGGGCATGTCACCATCGCAAGACCTGTGTCTTCCAGAACGAGCAGGATTTTAATCATGTTACACAGGTTAGAGTCTGAAAACGTAGAGTCTGTTAAACTGAGCTACAATACAGGTCAAATGAAACAAAAGAAAATTATGAACAAAATGTTCCATCTAAGGTTGATAAACCGCTCTGTTGCCCCCTTCTTTGATATTTCAAGTTGCCGAGTCACTTCTTGTTAATTAAAAAAAAAAGTACGAAGGACGTTTTAGTAAAATTAATCACATAACATCACATTCAGGGGGGGGGGGGGTGACAGTAGACTGAAGACTTTGTGGGTTCAAGGTGGATGCAAAATGCTACAGCATGACAAAAGCAGAATTAAAGCTTTACAATGCTTAAATATAGACAAACACAAAATTCAAATACACAAATTACCGGTGCAGGTAGATGAGCCGTTTGATGTTAAGTAACGGGCAACAGACTTGATCTCCTTGACGATTAACGGGCAGGTAATATATATTCTGGTTAATGTCCGCACTATGATCCATGTTTGTAAAAAACACTTTTCAGAGACTTTTCAGAGACATTTAAGGGAACGGTCAACCTCTTCAGCGTCTGTCAGACGGTGTTCGATTATGCAGTGAGCTTTCCACACTTTGGCTGCTGTTTTGAACAGAAACCAGATGCTGAGCTTTAATCTACATTTTATCTGGTCATTTTACTTTTTTGTCAGCTCTTCAATTACTGTTTCCAGATGTGAGAAATTCCGCCTGTTGATCAAGTCCTCGCCACTTATTGTATCCACAGCAGATATGATTTGTCGCTGAAAAAAAAAAAAAAAAATGGCCAAGGAAAACTGCAATGATAAAATGAAACGATGCGTATAAAATATTTTACTCACTGGTCACTGGTTCCCTCAATCGCTGATCGTCCACACTGCGATTGATACTGGCGATGAGCAATCTGTAGTGTGGCAGGATGGACACAATGATGTCTGAAACAACTCGTGAGTTGTGAGGCAGGACCTAGCATCCATCTGCAACTCGTCCATCTTCCGCCTTATTTCAGGAACATCATGACAGCATTTGCAGTGTGTTTGCTCAGCTTGGAGAACACAACATTTACATGTGAACTTAAAGTTGCAACATAATGAGTTGTAAATTCAAACTAGTACTCATAGGAGAGGTTCAATATCGAATGAAAATAACACAGATTTGAGGAAAACCATTATGTCGATGCAATGGCCAGTGGAAAGAATTTCATATTCGTACGCCACTAGTTTTTTTCTTGCAATCATCAACCATCAGAGAGGGATAACATGATTTAAAATAACGCATGACGTAATGAAATCACCTCAAGTTAACCTATATCAGAATCCTGTCTATGTATATACAGTTTTTAAAGGTCCTTAGAAAATGCACATTTAAGATCTTGACAGATGACATCATGACGACGTCACAAGACTCATGATGACACAGCTTGACACATAACTCGTAACAACATCATGATGACATTATGACGTCTCATGACACAAACGACAAGGAATGTACAACATCTGCTTTTGCTGCAATTTTCAGAAATAAATGGATTTGGAGGATTAATATGTTATAGCAGATATTATTTAACTGACTTGGGTTCAGAGATGCTGGGAAATCCAAGAAAAAACAACCATGCTCTTGTAGTCTGGTTCCATGATCCCACTTAAGATGAAACGGATCAATTAAAATACTTTGATGAATTATGAGGTCAAAGAATCAGTCAGAATCCGAATAACTAAATGTGAAAAATTAGAAGCATTTTTTTTAAAAGCCAGTTTTCTCTAACGGTGGTCAGCCGACCTATGAGGCGTCTGACCTATGAGCCTTTAATAGATTAGGGGATGCATCGGACCTATGAGGCGTCGGACTTATGAGTGGACCCCGTTTGGTGCGGTAGGAAAGGAATGTTATTCATGCAGCGCTTCCCCTTTACTCCAGTAAGTGAATTTCCATAAAGCATTTCAACTGCTTCCTCTGGCTGCATGCTTGTCCTGATTAATTATGATCACCAGCTCAAATATTTCCTCCCAGTAGTGTGTCTGGGCAGTTTCTCTGGTACATAGACACAATTTGCAAAAGTGGTAAGCTGATGGACTTAAAAAGTTTAATGTCTTGCAAGAGAATCTCCAACCATACGTGTGAGTGCAGCACGAACACATACTGGCCCGTAGTCAATCGGCTCCATCATGCAATCTGCATATGATTTGAGCTCCATAAGTTCCTTTGTAAACTGTTGCAATACTGGTTCAAACCCATGTTTCCTAAGTTCCAAAGAATGACATACACCCAGCCACTAAATGAATAGATTACATGTTTCTGTTGTAAATTTTTGACAAAATATTAATATTGAAATACAATAACCCTAACTTGTCGATCACCTTTTTTGAACATGTGCGCAGCAAATGACAACAAAAGCAGCAAATGACATAAGTGTTGTTTTGGGAGTTGTGGTGCTTGGTGTTTGCTACTTGGATGGCGAGCTTGAAGAGTTGCCTCCTTTGTCACCTCCGATGTTAAGCCAAACTGGATTAACTCCATCGTGCCATGTTTCTACGAAGAAGACCTATATATGGCTTTTCCAATTTAAAGCAGCAAACAAATTGAAGGGACCATTCATAAACTGGCAGGCATCGATCTGCGCAGCTGTCACGCAACAGTTAACATTTGTTTCTAAGTTGCCGTGCGATCGCTCTTCGGGTTTATGCTGATCAGAAGGTATTACGGGGCAATTTGTACATGTTATGATTGTCATCATTATTGTCCAACATCAACAATAATGCGTCCAAAATAACTTTTGCATACAGTGCCTTCCCACGGTACAACGTACGTGCATGGTACGGCTATTTCCGGATAGCCTAGTGACTTGCCTGCAATTCTAGGCCAGGGGACAGACCGAGCGCGCGCGGTGCATGTTTTTTTGTTTGTTCGTGATCACAGAATAAAATGTCGGCATGGCGTGTTATTCGATGTGATTTTCACAAGTTATTGCCGATTATTCTTTCGTTTTTTCAAAGAAATGTAGTTTTCATTGAAATACGGACTTAAGTTTGTTTCAAATATAAGTGGTCTTAAACAGAGTGATAAATACCGACCGAGCACACATTTATTCCCTTACTATAAGCTTTTCAAATTGCCAATGTAACCAGCACTTCAATTCCTGAAACTCCTGTTATGTGGGTTAACTGAAATTGTGACATGCCGAGGATACGCAACGTCTGATTTGGACCATTCCTGTCCCTAGATCACGCACAACTAACAAAAAGAAATGTCTACAAAATTGAAGCAACAAAAGTGTTCAAAATCTAATAAAAGATACTGAACAACTAAACCTGATGAAGTTTCAGCTAAGTTTCAGCTGTATATATTCCGAGAAAAATAGCATTCTAGGATATAAATTTCAAATCAAAGGTAACTGAATCATGTTTTGAATTGTTTTGAATTGCAGCTATACGTGATCCGACGACTACTGTAACATCGTTTGGGCACGCACATCTACAAATAAACTCAATTCTTTAATCAAAGTCCAGAAAAGAGCAATTCGCATATGCACCCTGTCTCTCCCCCGTGACCACACTGCACCTTTGTTCGCCAAATTACGCACGCTAACACTCATCGATATTAATAAACTTCAAACAGGTATCCTAATGTATAAATTTACCAATAATCTCCTTCCCTGCACATTCTCATCGTACTTTAACTCTGTAAATAATATTCACCAATATCACACCAGATCTCACAAAAACCTGTATGTACCATTCACTCGCACTTCCTACTCGATGAATACCCTACGCTTCTATGGACCACGTCTCTGGAATGGACTTGACCCTCTTATCAAATCTCAATCCTCTGTAGGCAGATTTAAAAATCATTATAAGACGCATCTGCTCGCCCATTATATTACATAGCTTCTCTGCTTCTTCGTTTCTCTCAGTTTAATTTGCCTGCTTTTTACCTCTTGCTTTGCTTTTTATTTATCTTGTCATCTCTGCCGCTACTCCTCTATTGTTCTATACGCTTCCGTTATTATTATTGAACTTTTGTAATGTTTATCACATTTGTTTGTCCTTTTCTCTAATTGTTTGTTTGTGCTTCTTTTTTGATTCTAAACGTTCGTCTATCGTGTGAGTTGTTATGTATGTGTACAGGCATGTTATATTTTATAAGCTTCGGCTTTTTTTAGCATGCCTCCATCAGTATAATTTTTCATTATTTTGTATTATAATCAAATGTTGTGAAAAGATGGAAATAAATGTTCTTGAAATTGAATTGAAATTGACGAATTATAGCAACCGCGCGCGCCTGTGCGTCGTTCCAATGCTTGTGCGCGCTGCGCCGAATAACAAAACGAACTACTAATTTAAATTGTCCTACGGTGCGTCTTAGGACGCACCGTTGGAAAGGCCTTCTGTCGTTGATTTCTTCAAAGTGACAGCTTCTCAGAAAGAATAATTTGACAGGGAGTTTAGTTCCCTTACTATATTTCAACCAAGTTTGTTTTTCAACAATAGTTACGCCAGTTACTTTTCGGATGGCTGCAAATGATGGACTCGGGCTTTAGTAGTGAACACAGTAAACATCAAAAGGATTATGTGGCATGTGTGGTAGCTCTGTGAGTGTCTCTAGAAATATCTTGTGATGGTTAGTAGTGCCTTATGGTGTTGGTGTAGGAATAATCCCCCCGTGCCTGTCAAGGTATGCCATCAATTTGTGTGCTCTCACTGGCGTACGTGCACAGTGAATACATGATTTGGCATGGCATTCACAATGCTCGAGCTGGTAGGTTTTCCTCACGAGGTGTTTCACAAAAAAACATGCATTCTTTGACCTCGTCATGAAGTTCGGTATGGATGGCATACAGGGGGCAATCGGTGAGTTTTCGAAGTGTCTCATGTTTTAACAGGAAAGCCACCCAAGTTACGATTGTTCCATATGTTGGCAAACCTATTCGCTGCAATGTCATAGACTGCTCTCTACTTCTTGTCTTTTTCTTGTGATTTTTATTTTTATTTTGTGATGGTACACTCTCCCCAGGTAGAGTTGTAGTCCCGGCAAGCCATTTAGTTAGGAGAAACCAAACCCGTTCACTGGGGTTATACCTACTATGATAGGTGGCGTTCTACGTCAGAATCACGGCATCTAACTGCAGGTCTCTCCACACTACCATAGTTTATGACAATTGCCGGACTGTCAGCCCTCCAGTCTGGCCCTCCATCACATATAATTGTTACTATAATTCGTCGCTTTGCTCACGAAGTGACAAAAACCTCGAAAATCGATAATTATTCGAGTTTGAGTTTTACTGGCCATTTTATTAAAGTTGTTCAAAGGAACAATTTGACCAAGTTTCAAGGCAAAATCTTGTTTACTTGCTTAATTATTGTAAACAAACAATTGACAAAAAGCCTGAAATCCGAAATTTTCATTTTTACGAAATGTAAAAAAGTGTAAAATGTTCTCACGAAGTGACAAAAATTCACCTCGTGAGCAGGGCCGGAGGAATTATACATTGGTTTACACGCGGCGGGATGGGAGCATACACGCGCGTGCGAACGATGTTGAAAAAGAACAGACGCGCGCGTGCTCACCCATCGTATGACGCGCAAAAGTAACAAAATGTCGTCAAAAGTACAAATATAAAGCCTCCGCGATTCATGTTCCCACGAAGTGACAAAGAGTCAGCTCGTGAGCAGGGCCAGAACACAGAAAATAATTATACAATGGTTTACACGCGGCAGGATGGGAGCATACACGCGCGCGCGAACGATGTTGAAAAAGAACACACGCGCCCTCGCTCAACTGTCGTGACGCTCAAAATTAACAAGTTTGTTGCGTCGAAAAAAAGTACAAAATAAGTAAAGCCTCCGCGATTCATGATCCCACGAAGTGACAAAAACTGTGTGCAAAATATGGTACCCAAAATATTGATGTTCTCACGAAGTGCAAAAAAGTTTTATTAATAAATTACTGTTTAATTACTTACTATTTCTAACAAACAATTATGAAATAACAAAGAGCAAATCATATCCTATCGGACAATGCAAAAGCTTCCGAATTCTGTTACTGCAAAGTGGTCGAAAATGTCTTTTGAAAACATGAATAGCTTCAAATGCAATTATCTCAGAATGAACTTTTGTCAAATTTTGAAGTTTTTGTCACGTTTGCCCATCACGGCCGTTTCAGCGCGCTGAAAAGTCCGCGCCCTCATTGTTCAAGAAGTGCCAGTCGGTTTAGCTCCATCACAAGAGGGCGCTCTCTATCGCGAGGGGATTTAATTTTTTTCCCAATTTGCATAGGTCACGAAATAACCCTTTTCTATTGGTTGGATGCATTTATGCAAATAAAGTTGTTTGTGCCGTTTTATTTAGTTTACGGTAATATTGTTTAAAAAAAAAATATTAGGGGTCAAGCTATGTTTATGTAACGTGTTTTTGCGGGACGATCCACGTGACGCAGGCGAAATGCATTACGCGGGCGGTATTTCGATGCGACAAGTCATCCTGGAAAGTGGCTCTTTTTTGCAACTATTATAAGTTAGTTCAATGAAATCCGCTTGACATCGAAGATATTACACCCTGAACGACGTGATTTGTGAGTAAGAGGTTGTGGGCAGCTGTCATTTTGTGAATATTGTGTGTTTTCTAAGGGTGTCGAAATGTGACCGCCGGGGTCCGAAGCAACGTGCGTGGGTACGTACGCCGATATACACGCATGTTGTACTGGCACACGCACATGTTAGTCCGAGTTACTTGGAGTTGGACCCAACTTGTCGCCTTTTTTAACATTTGGACATGGTCTGGCGATAGTAAGGTCCAAGCTAATAATGCGAGCTGGACAATATAATCCTGTCACTGTCTCAAAACCAACATTTTCTAACAAAAACATCAGATTCCGGATGAAAAGTGAAATTTTCCGTTCAATTCCAAAAGCTCCCCTCGCGATCTTGAACACGTTAAATTTCCGACTCGTGTTAATGTTTGAACGACACGATTTCGTCTTCATGCCCAGCGTACATTAGATGGTCCCCGTATCCCGAGTGCGATTCCGTTACCGAGCGCGCGCGATCCATCGATTATGATAATGATCACGTTTGTAAACTCAACTGCATTTCGAACGGGAAAAGGGAATCGGGAACCAGCTTGAACTGGTATCCGCCATAAAAGCTGTGCTAGTTCCCGACTCCCTATTATCGTTCGAAATGCACTTGTGTTTACAAACGTGATCCAGTCTACTCATTATCATAAGCGATGCATCGCGCGCGCTCAGTAACGGAATCGCACTCGGGATACGGGGACCATCCAATGTACGCTGGACATGAAGAAGAAATCGCGTCGTTCAAACACTAACACGAGTCGGAAATTTAACGTGTTCAAGATCGCGAGGGGAGCTTTCGGAATTGAAGGGGAAATTGCACTTTTCATCCGGATCGTAAGTAAACTCCAGTACAACTATCTTAATTATCCATGTTCACTTGTACCTCAGGTGGCGTATTTAGTAATTTGGAGGCCGTTTTGAGGGTGAAATCTGATTTTTTTTTTTTGAAAATGTTGGTTTTTTGGACAGTGACAGGGTTGTGTTGTCCAGGGTTGTGTTGTCCAGTTGTTCACTATTATTAGCTTGGACCATGGAGCTAGGAACACACTTAGTATCGCTAGACCATGTCCGAATGTCAAAAAGGCAATAAGTTGGGTCCAAGTTACTCGGACTACGTATATGTCATGTATGTTTGGGTGAATTTAGACACGTACACCCACATGTCCACCGGGAAAGAATTCCATATACGGACAACGCTTGACACCCTGTGCACAAACCCTATGGACTTCTCTGAAAAATTGTAATTGTTTTCTAAGTAAATGTCTCGATATTTTCCCTGCAAATTTGACTTTTAAGGACATTTCATTGCTTTTCGTCATGTCCGTGGATGATAAGTCACTATAGGGAAAAATAAGCGTTGGCCGTATATCGAAGTCTTACCGTCCACCGTACATGTAGTGCATGTCCAGGCATTTTATTGTTGATTTGCTGTTGAATTTTCTCAGAAATGTTGACTTGCAATATCATCAGATTATGCTGAGGAGCGTTATAAGAGAAAGGGCCAAACAAATTGACGAGATATCCAAATAGACGCACTGCCACTGTCAATCATCGATGTAGGCCTAGGCCTACATCATAGATGTAGATGTATGATGGGTTGTTAGCTTAATTTTTTTTCTCATTTTGTTTTTGTTTTTGAGTAGGCCTAGGCTAGGTAGGCCTGATAAGTTGGGCCTCTGCCGCTCTGGTAATGCTGGTACTTCATGTAATTGATAGGCCTACTGAAATTTTCATCAAATCATGGTGTAGCCTCACTGTAGGCCTTCCACACGCTAATGTTAGGAACGGGACATCAATCCAAATTAAAAATGCACAAACAGTCATAACAAGTTACGACAGTCAATTTAATTTATTTGAGAGGAGCAGTTCGAAGGCAAATGTCTGCTTTCATTTTCTTACATGTTCACCATGTTCATGACAACTTACAAGCTTCGTACTTAAAACTGTACTTGAATATGTTGAATTTTTTATATATATATATATACATATAAACAATGTCCACTAGGTTGACTACAATACGAACTTCATTGCATGTAATGCTTACTTGATTTGAACATATTTTACTGATAATTAAAATCCCTGCTGAACTTAGGTGGGATGTTCCGACTATTTTACTAGCTGCAAGGGGACATGAAGCAATTCCTATGCTAATGGGCACGTTGGATTAGGCTACAAGCTTTAACTTTGAAAACGTTGATATGGTTTGAACTGCCCTGTAAAGTCCTGTAGTCATAATGTAATTCTCATCTTCAATCACACAAATGTAGGCTCACCTCCCACGTGACCAGTTCATCAGCATACAAGTTTCAGTCGGATTGATCAAGTGTTACTGAAAGGAAATTCTAAATTTCAATATTTACTCAAGCTATTATCAGCCATAGATGCATTATTCTAGATTTGTCCAATATAAAAATTTCTTACAACTTACAAGTTTGCTTTTCTTGTTTATGTTTTATCTTGTTTACTTGTAAAGTATGCACACTGCGCAAACGTATGGCCAAACATTTTTAGTATTTGGATTGAATCCCTGTGGACAAACTACTCTTCCTTTCTCTTTTTCATGCTGCCCAGAAACTGTGACTGGACTTGTGGAATGGTGCTGAGATGGTGTCTTCTCATAGTTGTCAGCAAGCGTTGTAAGTTATCTCTCATCCCACTGACGACTCGCCCTGTGCGATTGAACTCAGTATGGATTAGTTCGCCTCCTTGTTCATTAAGGAGACCAAAGCCGACTCCAAACCTGCTAAGCTGTTCAACGGCATGATCTTCTAAGAGGTGCATTTTAGGGGTGATCGATTCTTCTGGAAAAAGCCGTCTGTACGTTGCCATGAAATCTGTGATACAGCAGTCTGCAGTAAATGATATGATATGATGCTGTTAGTTGTGCATGTGCATAAATGTATGTTTTATGTACGCTGACATCATTGTCAGAACCAAACAAATAAGTGGTTTTCAATCCGCACATTAAAACTGTGGTTAAAATGTTGGTTACAATGGTAAACAAAATCATCCAATATTAAACTGCATTATATTAAACTGCCACTAACCAATGCGTTCCAACTCTGTGTGTGTCACAGCTCTGGCATGATTTATTGCGAAGTGGACATCGGCAAACTTCAGCAGGATCACCCGGAACACTTCACCAACTTCAGCAGCTTGACGGATCAGCCGTTGATGGGAAGCAAGAGGAATGTCATCACAGCACAGTGCCTCCATTGTCTTCCGGGGAGCTGATGTCAGGTCATCAATGACATCAATCTGCAAAGAACCGAATTCAATTTGTGAGTAATACATATTAAGCTTGAGTTGTTATAAAGAAAAACCATGTGTAGATGTTGCATAATGGTATTTGAAATACCTTGAAGCATTTGTGTACATGATTGCCGACAAAGGCCTTGCCATGATAGGCTTGCCTTTCCACATGGTGTTTCTTGAGAACTTCATCAAGGCAGCCAGCAGTAGGACCTGTGCCGAAGGGGAGATCAATGACTTCATTGTTCTGAAATGAATTAGAAATTGAAGCCAAAGATCAATTCAATCTGCTATGTCTGTCAAAAGCATGCACATATATACCATCTTTGACAGTTGTGCAAATATGTATTCATGCATGATCAAAATATGCACATGAAGAAAATCATGTGCAAAATTACCATTTCTTGCATTTGCTGACGAAGCGTAAAGGCCCTATTAGCCATTCCTTGGAAAATCTGCCTGTCATTTCGAAGTGAGTGCTGGAGAACTTGAAGTGGCAATTCCTCCTCCAGCTGTTCCAGTTCCTCCTGCTTTGAAGCTCGATCTTGTTTGAGCTTCTGCTGCCTCTCAAATTCCTCTGCAACTTGAAGGTCAAAGTTGTTGTGCCAACCAACATCCTCATCTGCATTCTGCACGCGAAGTTGGTACAACGTCAGGTCTATCTTGTGGCATTTGTTTTCAAGAAGGTCATATAGTTTCTTGAAAACACCAAGGGATATGTGCAGTGTAGGAAGAACAACCTGCAGTGTTAATAACATGAATAAAGATCAGGTGCATGCATGCGTATACCGGTCCACTTAAACACTTATATGAACAGGTTTACATGTATATAGTGCCCCTCAAAAACAGCTTGTTATGCTCTCTGTACTAATTACTTACGTGGTCCACATCAATTGGCTTTATGGCTTTGTTGATGACACTGAAAGAAATGTCCTTTGCCCTGTTCTTTCTCGAACCATCAGCTACATAAGCCTTGTAGTTCTCCGCGAGTGAAAGCAGTGTCCGGCGTGGTGCCGTGTCTCTCTTGTGGGGCATTTGCATAGACTGCTTTGATAGTTCGCAAAACAAACAGCAGTAACGAGCTGAAAAAAACCCACACATGTACGTACATATCTGTAAATATGTTTATCACAAGCTAAAACTTACTCCCTTTTATAAAACAAACTTGAAAAAAGCATTACCATTGCAGCTGCATATCCCATACATTTTGTAAGTAGCTCTCAATCTCCAAAGGCAAAGGCTCGAATCTTTTTCCCTCTAGATAAAACATAACACAATAAGTAAGGATTAGTCTTTCTCCTGCAAAAGTTACACTACAAATGTTTGTGCTACTGCCATTGCAAATTCACTAAAAGAAACACTTTGTTTTGTGATAAAACAAAGTTTGAGTCAAACATTTAAGAAACTAACCCTTAAGTTTGATTCTGAAGTGAAGCTATTTGCTCCAAGTCGGGAATTACGTGTTGCAAGTTGGCAAGTGAATCAGGGGCCTCAAAGCAGGAAAATACCACGGTATTTCTCAGAGAGTTGGGGTGGCTGGTGTTCGCAATCTGAAAGGACATCTTAAAGGAGTTTCCCCCTTTGTCTCCTCCAGCCTTCAGCCAAACTTCATCCTCCGGAATAATACCATCATGCCATGTCAATGTACCATGCCTGGGGAAAAATCAATAACATACATATAAATATGTCTATAATGCTTGTCAAATCATAACCCTTGGAAAAGTTACAATTAACAAGACACTGTTCTGTTACTTTTTTGCATTGACTTACATGTGATGTCTGTCCAAGTAGCTGAAAATCATGGCAGTCAGATCCTTTACTCTCACTGAAGGAACTTCAATTGTTTGAAGGCCATGTTGACCAGAAGCCTTATTGGAAGGAAACAGCATTGGTTGAAGGGTACCTTCAAGATTGTCTTGAAGGAAACTTTGTTGTCTCTTCCTCATAGCCCTCTCTGAAGTTATTTGGACCCCAATGGTTCCAAAGTAGCTGTTTAAAAAAAGTATACATGTAGTTACAAACTCTATTATCCTCTAGAAGCCCCTGTGTATAATTATACATATATTGGTTCTTTTTCACTGTGTTCTTATTCAGATCTTACCGACGAAGTTTTCGCAGTTGCTCCCACGCGAGCTGACAGTCTCGCAGCATTGCAAGAGACAGATCTGGGTTCAGTTGGTTGTCATGGCTACCAGAACTGCATGATGTACTGGATGACTGTTTTGCGGCATGGGACTTGACTTGCAGAGTGGTAGGCTAAAAATATTCGAATTATGAAAATACCTATCAACTTTGTATTCCATGTTTGTTTTATATTCGTGGTTTAATTTTTATTTGTATTCTTTGTTTTTTTACAGACGTGCTACTTCTCATAACACGGAAGCTTCTCATCGTTGCAAGAGACAGGATTTGTTGGATGTAACCGACTCTACCCAGCCCCTCATAAATCCTTCCATAAAGCAGTAGCAATCCTAAACACTCAGATGTTTGAAACAGTTATGAAAACACTGGCCTAATTATTCAAAATGTTGAACTTACCCTTCCAGGAGTTCTTAATTTACATTCATCTGGACCCTTTGCTGACAGTTTCAACCATGTCCACCTGTCGGTTGCTATTTCAATCTCAGGGGGGATTGGGGCACCTTTTGGATGTTTTGCTGCCACAGCCTTAAGAACATTGGCAGCCTTGAGAATTTCAGACTGGGAAGATCCCGTACTGGTGGGCATTGTTGAAGTAGGCGGTGTAACAAGGGTGGGAGCACACACCATTTTGCAGTGGCAAGAAGCTTGTCGCGTTTTTTTGGGGGGACACTCGTGTTTTGCCATCACCTCCAATTTCCCCATGGTGCCACAACTTGAGCATGCTGTAACGAGTGTACTTAATTGAAACGTAAGTACTCTGGGGCACTGCGAAACACTGGAATAGTGCACAGGATGTCTGCAAACAGGACAGGACACTTTCACGGTTTTGTTGTACTCCTAAGGCATGAGCCACAGAAGTTATGTTCACACTCAGTTTGGACTGTTGGGGTACTCAAGATGCACTGGCATATTGGACAAAGAAATATGCTTTCTTCCTCTGCAGATTTTCCACAAATTTCAATAAGGTGACTGATGCCTTTATTGATACATTCACCCACTCCGAAAATATTTGAAGTGTCACTTGGAAGGGTTTCAGAGGGGTGGGCCGATTTCTTTGCTCCTTCTCTTTTCCTCACTAAAGGGTGGCCTCCGACACACTGCTGTTTGTATGTTTCACAAAGTTCACAAAATCCAGTTCTTGGATGTTTTTGCCAATAAATCCTTGATGTACGAATACTATTTGCATGATTTACATTGTTGTTTCTCTGTCCATGGGAGGCGTATCTTAGGGACCTAGCACATTTGTAGCAGACTTTTCGTGGATGAATCTATTGATCGTCTTGCAGTGTACTAATGGAATATACAGCATAAATTTCTTTCGAATACGTAGTACACTCTTTTGGCCTCGTTGAACTATTTGCAGCTTGTCTTTGAGCAGCGGTTAAAAGCCTTCCCCCACAAACACGACACAGTTCAGACAAAATTTGTTTATGTAAATCCATCCTTAAATGTAAAACTGCTAGTCGGTATGCAATAAATTAAATAAAGAAGACATTATTTCTGAGTGACTTGCTTGCGTCATTGCTATACGTTGTCCGTACGTACGGTGTGTGGGTGTGTGTACGTGTGTACTATAATGTACATGTAGATTGTAGGCCCACATAGCTGAATTGAATATCGCGCCTTTTCCCATAGACCTGCGTGTGTGTTCGCAAACAATGAACATGAAATTTCGCTCTTTTTCGGAGCTGTTTATTCACGAAATATAGCTGCCCACACCATGTGCTTCCACTAATTTGTCAGAAAGGACATAAATTTACAAGCTTTTACAGTCCTTTAGCCAAGCTAACTTATGTATGGGTTGTTTTGGGGTAAAACCTGCCGAGTTATTTATGGAAGGTACGGATTAAAATCATCACACAGAGACGACAGAAAAAGCCATTTTTTTCTCCTTTTATTTTTTAAGGCCAAGAAAAAAAGTCGCCGGTTTCTGGTATGGAGCTTGCCCGAAAAGTGGTGCGGCGACGCGGCTTTTTTTTTTTTTTTTACCTGTTTTTTTTGCTTCAAATGGCGGCGGATGACTCAAATGGTGCCCGACTAAACTTGGTGCAAATATTTTGGGAGACCAGAGAGGCCACATAAAGCTTATTCTCGATCATAACTCCATCTAAAAACACGTTAAATTGTGCAGCAGCAGAATTCCAGTCAAACCAGTGAGTTTGGCGGTTTTGAGACATCATCTTTTATTGAAAAAAAAACTTTTTCATTTTGCCGACGCGCATGGCTACGGCGACGCGCGCGCATACCAGAAACCGGAGACTTTTTTTTTTGGCCTAAGACGCACATATTACTGAGAATGCTACGATAAAAATATAAATAACAAATGTTTATCAACTTTTTGGGAGATTATGATGTTGTATAGTTTCAAAAATTGAATTTTCATTCCATTTTGCAACGCCCGTTTTCGGACAAAGGGGGCCGCCATCTTGGATTCCATTCGGCCGTCCATTATTGGAGTAACTAATTCTGTGAAAACAAACACTGCGACTTTAATACCGCAGCGCGTACGGGCTTGAAACGGCCGTGCCATACCGTTTTGTCCACGGTGGCCAGAAAGGTGATTGCCGTGGCCGCCTGGAACATAGTGTAAACCTAGCCTTAGTCTTATCATCCCAGTATAAAGCAACTACCTCGCCCTCAAAAAGTCCACCTGCGTTGATGTAGTTGACCTGAACACACGTGTAACAAAAATGTGGGTGTTGTTTTGCTGTTTTTGAGTCTTTCATTGACATAACCCTTTGACCCATAACCCTTTGTTTTGACATTGTTACTTTGAAATCTCTCTGCACTGCATTAATTTTGATTGAATTTGTGCTGCAGTGATAATTTGTTTCACTTGGGAATGACTTACGCTTTTTTATTTCTGCAAAGTAAACAAAAGTCATTTAATATGTCGTCGGCGTTTTCACGAAGTGGCGAATCCGCCCACACAGCGCGAACACTGCGTTTTGAGAAAATCGGTTTTGAAGTTGGTCACTTTTTGAAACGGTCATTTCTCCCCACTTTTAATCCAAATTTCAAAAGACTTTTCACTGATACGACAGCTCATTAGTTAAATGACATGACTAGATACATATTTCTGCAATTGGATCTGTAGTTTAAGAGCTGTTAATTACGAAACGGATTCGCCGCTTCGTGAAAACGCAAAATGCAGACCTCAACGGATTCGCCACACACAGCGCGCGGATTCGCCACTTCGTGAAAACGCAAAACGCAGAGGTCAGTGGATTCGCCAAACTTGAAAACGAGGCCAAAAGCTCTTCGCGCGATTCTACGCTCATACGCGCACAGTGAATACGTTCAATCGGCGTGGTCGCCTCGGTTTCGATCGACTAATGGAGGAACTTGCTATTACATGTACTTATTTTGTACAAACTAAACACATTTGAGGATTGTAGTATTACATGTACAAGTTTAAATGTCAAGATTACAGTTTATTTTAACTGGTATTGAATTTCCTGCAATGTGACCCTGAACAATAGCTTATTTCTTATATCATTGTCATTTTAAGGGAGGTTTAATATAGTGATTGTAAAGGGGTGGATGGATCCAAGTTATGTAACTTTTCACAAGTCAGTGGATGTAACTGCATGTATTTAACCCCAAATAAAAATAAAATCATACAGGCAAGCGACTCTATAATTTAGCAGAACTTCTTTATTGATAAATTCAGGTATAATTCAAGTTTACAATTAAGGAACATTTAAAAGAGATTTAAGTAAAAGCAGTTACTGTGTGGGGTTATGTAGAATTTTGTTTTTACATTCTGATAATTGTTATTCATGAGATGAGTCGCCCTCACACTATCTCCACTATTAACGCTACAAAATTAATCACGATGAATCGATTACATCTGAGACTTTTAATGCTTCAGAGACTTTAAGAGGCTGAACTCCATCGTTACTTGAAGAAAACTCTTCGTTCATAGGGCACTCACTAAATACAAATTATCTGTAAATAAAAATATTTCCATGTTACTTCCATACAATTTTCAGTCACATGTTTGGTTTCTGGTATTTAGTTGTCAGCTCGTTAGTTAGACATCCACAAATAGATAATGTGTCAATAATTGCACGCTTCAAAATCTTCAGTTTCATTGGAAGGATTTAAAGGAAATCTAACCCTGAAAAGTAATTGGGCAATCTTTAAGTGGGTGAACTGTACTAAAAGGAGACAGCAGTCTGAAGATAGTTGCTTTTAAATAAATTTGCAATGGACATCATTAAGAAATCACAGAAGAGATTAACATCACACATAAGGGACTCATGCATTCCAACTGTTAAGGGGTGTTTTGTGCAAGCAATGAGCCTAAATTAGGACACGAAGGAGGTTCTGTTGGAATCGCGTCCATCGTGCACAGCATCGCCTGCAAAGACAGAGAGAGAATGAGAATGGGAAAAAGAATTGTAATTCAATTGTTTGTTATTATTCACAACATATATATTCATACTTGCTGCAAACTATGGTTGCTAACATGTGCCGAAGAGCTTTAATCACCACTTATCACTTTCAATATAAGTTCCTTCTGAATTTCAAAACTAAAGCATATTGTGTTATTACGAAGACAAACTTTAGCAAAAAATCCAAATGTCTAAGGCACAATGAACAAGGCAACGCCTTGTTAAGTGCATGATTTTATGTTGGTGATAAATGACAACTTGGGCAATTGTGCAACATGTTAAATTACATTCATAACAAAGGATGAAGGGACATTCAAATATAATAAACCTGTTGTTTTTTTCTGGACAGAGTGTACTTTTATCAGTCACAATCTAAAACAACACTTTTCCCTGGTTTCTAAAAATGTGCCTACCTCAGAAACACCTGTACCCAGTTTTACAGTTCTGTTCCTGAAGAGATGCAGCATTTTTCACACATGCTGAACCAGAACAGCTCTGTAAATGAAACAAACAAAACACACTGACAATAAAAAAGTTCCACAGTTACTTGAACAACTATCATATACATGTAGTATTCATTCACTCAATAATTAAAATTTAGAAGCAGTGATGGGGACATTGTATCCAATGACATCATGTTCTATGGATCTGTGAAGTACAATTTTTAATATTGTGAAACTTCATTTTTATATATTTTTATTTGCTATTTAATTAGTCTGGATTTCAACCATGGTGCTGAAATGACACAACCTGTTTTTTCTTAAGGACTTACGTTTCACATCAAGGCACGCCAATCAGTCTGATGTTGACACTTCTGAAACTGCAGATGTCAAGCTTACATATCCTTTAGTTGCTGTTGGATAATAAGATGTGGAAACATTTTTATATTGACATGAACTTATCATGCCGTTATCCAATATGGCTAATGCATTAATTGTGGACATTTCCTTTTGCAGGTTGTTGCATCCTATTTCAGCTCTAAGCTAAAAATCCGAAATAATGGGTGACATAATTGTTCAACTCGTTTCTGGGGGATTATTTCAAGATATGTTTGTTTTTTTTTCACTCGACGATTCTCTAAGTTACACTAATAGTTTAAACAATTAAAAAGGTTAACTTTACTACCAAATCCATTTATGTCTTGAGCATGTTTATGAAGGGCCTAGGCCACGTTGTACTTGTTTCCCCCTAAGTACTAATCTTGCCCTGGCCTAGGCTAGGCCTGTCAGCATGGTCAGTATTTTACACTAGCATTGTTACTTCTTCAAAAGCACTATATAACCATAACTACGGTACTTCTGGCGCAAGATGATCAAGGGGTGGACTATTTTCCCCACATAAGTAAAGTAGGCTTAACCATGGACAAAGGAATGTTACTGTAAACATGACAGATTCATGTCAGCATGCAATTAATCACTATTCATATGCGGAATTCGTGTATTTCCGACATGCGTATTTTTCGTTCATCTGGTCTGGGAAAAGAACGGTGAAATGACCAAATTTTGCAGAGAATGATAAGAACCACGTATCACAATGTGTTTAAAAAGTCCAATACAACCATAAATATAATTTAGCTCAAACAATATAGCTCGTCTAAACGGTCAAAACTTACCGACTTACCAGGACAGCCCGTCGCATGATGATGAGCCGTGAGAACGAAATAGTTTTGTATACGTGACGACGTGACAACAACAACGCAGCCCTGAGATAAAGGTTATTCGCCACTTCGTGGAAACGCAATGGTTGCGCGTCGCGTTTTCACGAAGTGGCGAATCAGGGATTCGCCACTTCGTGAAAACGCAAATTCCAGAGGGCAACGGATTCGCCACTTATGTAATTAGCGTAACTAATTAATTAAACATTGTCCGGTCTTAAAACTTTGCAGAAATGTTTAGGACATGAAGTTAAGTCAAAATAGCGCAAAAACCGAAATTGCAAAAAAATCTGATTTTCCATGGATTCGCCACTTCGTGAAAACACCGACGATGTGTTCAGTAATCAAAATCACTTGCGGTGGTGGAATCGTGAATGACATCAACGGTTCTTTTTAAAACTTTTTGCTGTATTTCTCAAGCCATGGCGGAAACGGTAATTCTATTGCTGTAGCCACTGTTACTTGAACAACCAGCCGTAATGCATTGGATTCAGGATTACCAAGAGCAATCCACAAAGAAAGTTCGAAGTTGATATTAAAGTGTTACAATCTACAGCGCTGACAAGCTAGGGGGGGGGGGGGGGATTAATTATGTGAAAGGACATTACGGAAACTTCCAAACAATGTGTTTGGCTGAAATTTCGACTATACGGTCCGTGCATTAAATAATAATGATCAAATTTGCGACTTTTAACTATTCCTTGAAAAAAAAATTGTTTTGAGTAACATACATCTGTCTTTATGGAGACATCCTTGTGGAGACCTATTAGTCCACAGCTATAGCTAATTTGTCCCCTATTATACCCTGGTCTTTTCATGCACGGATTCCAATTTGAGCACAAAATGTCCCTTCAAATTAATGGGCGGGGCATGAGAATCTAGTTTCAATGAGAAACAACGGCTTCAAAATATGAACAATACTCAGTACTCAGTACCCAGTACTACTGGGTGGTCGATGTCAAAACCCTTAATAAAAATTGACAGGTCAACTCACGGTTGGGCAGTGTGTCAAGAAAGTCGCCGGTATCCTTGATCTCAGCAATGTAGCCATGAAATGAAGCATCAGAATGAAAATAGATGTCATTGGAAAGCTTGTTTCTTTGAAATACGTCTCAGTACATGGGTGTAAATAACTGTGTAATTACCGTTGTGTATTTCTGAATTCAAATTGTTAAATAAGTCATGAAATATTGTTAAAACGTTGTATTCTTTCTTTGTTTAAATACATTTATTTAGACACCCCTCTCCAGTAACTGCATGATTCGCGCGCCATGCATTCCGGAGGAGACCTTGCAGACAAAGGCGGGTGCACAGTGATCTGCGCGTCATAAAACATGCGATATTGACAATCACAATCGGACCTTCAACTGCTGAGGTTCTTACCACTTCCGAGAGTTTTGTGTTGAGACTTCTGTTTGACTGAAAAAGGCTCCAGTTGCAGTCTCGCGCGAATCTTACGGTTACTGAAGATGTGTCACAGAAGCAAACTTTTTCCTTTTTGGGTCTCATGTTATATTTACTAATCGAACGCCAGATTACTGTAAAATAAAAAATCATTGCAACTTTAGTTGACTTTTCAGTACTAAACAAATTCATAATCTTTTTTAGGGTGTTATGAGCGTGGGAGCCTCAGAAGAGCTCCTCCTCACAGATCTACAACTCCCTCCTCATCCTCCTTAATTAGGCCTGGTTTTTTAGGTACATCAGGCCCCGTTTGAGGAGGATCTAGATCCTCAACTTGATCCTCACAGATCTTCTTCCTCCTCCTCAAACGGGGCCTGATTTACTCAGAAAATACTACCAATAAATAGTTCAGATGTGACCACGGTTCGAATCTGGGCCACATGACAGTTTGTGAGTTGAATCGTGCGTTTGTTCTTTCCTGTGCCACGAGGGTTTTTCTCCGGCCCCTCCAGTTTTCCTCCCTCCATGTGGGGTCAAAATGAGCTGGGAATCATTTTAAGATCGGGACCCATCCCGGATCTTGCCCATTTTTGGGGCGGGGCTTGTTTTTTGGAAAAAGGGGATGCAAAACAATATAAACTCACACAAACTGTATTTAACATCCATTTTCCTTGTTTTTCTATGGTTTGACATCAACTTAAACATAAAATAAGACATTCTAGCATTTAAACACCTGTTATATAAGCACCCATTTTGTGGGCGTGGCCTACATTTGTAACAAAGGCGGGAAAGGAGTCAAAAGACTGGCAAAGATTACATTTTGAAAAGTGTAATGCTGAAATTCAAGATCGAGTTCATATCTTGTATATAAAAATGACAAATATGGATGTTTTCTAATCTTCAACTCAGTATATTCTTGCTCAAACAATGATATAATTATGATAAGATATGATTATCATAGTAATAATGTTAGTAGCAGCCAACTCTTGAGGGCGCTTTTCTGTTTTACTATCCAACATGGCAGCCTGCTTGAGTGTTTTCTGCTGTGTTGTTTTCAGGTAAGTTTATGACTTTTTTTGCTTTAAATTAAAGTTTGAGTTAATTTTTCTTTTATCAGAATGGGTTTGAACGACTATAGATTTGTTGTGGATCTAGAAAGGTTTAGGAATGGTTCAGTAAAAAAGTTGAATGCCGATTTAACTTAAACAGTTAGGCCAAGCCTAGGCATGCTAGGGCCTAGCCTAGGGCGAATTCTTTTGTAATGACGATTGCGTAGTCACGGGCCCCTGTTTTGTTTTGGCCAAGTTTGAGTCAAGGGTGTTTTTATCGGCTTGCCTTTCCAAAATGGCATACTTCTTTGGATTTGAAAGACACTTTTGTTCTTAATGTTGAAAAGAATCTTTATACAAATGTGATATTCTTACAGTTGATGCTATGCGAATTAACACCGTTTTGCTCATTAACAGTGCGTCGCGATGATCGTCATCTTTACTTTTATGTTACATTTTGCTGTCTTTCTTGTCGTTTTACTTCAAAATTATCCTCAAAAATCAAAACTCTACGCTCTACAGACAGCTCTCCTGTTGGTTTAGATTTTGCTAACTAGTTTGGTGAGAACGATAAATGAGATTTTTGTTCTCTTATTCCAAGTACAGACCCTACACAATCACCCTGTAATTTGTATTGTTTCTGTACTCAGCCCATCACGTTGACATCCATACTGCAGCAGGCCTAATAATATAGAAAGGTTGAAAGGCGGTCATAAATTGTCCTTGGAAGCCTAGCCTATACAGCCTGGAGCCCTGGTTCTTGTGATAATAATAACAGCTCTCACCATGACGTGAGTACTCTGTCTATTAAAATTAAAGTTAATGTAAGGGCGTTTTCCTTTTCTTTAAAATCAAAATGATAGCATCCATTCCCACAGTCATAGCTTTTAAATGAAAGATTGAGTTTTATTTTTAATAAAAGATAATGATTGAGAATGACTGTAGAGTGATTGTACATGTGTGTCCTACAAAGTTCCTGCTAGTTTAGCAACTATTGAATGAAGAAACCATTTTTGATTTTAAGTTTTCTGTATCATTTTTTGTTTCGTTTTTCAGACTACAATTCACGTGTATCCAGTACCTCATGGTAGGCCTATCGTAAAATAGTCACAGAATCAGATTGTATTCATTGAAGACTAGCCTATGCACCTAGCTGGAGGAATAGCTGTAGGTGGTAGTGATAATATCTACCGCTCTTATAGATGTAAGTAACTTCCAGTTTGGGTATTTTTCTTTTTTGAGGGGATACACTATTCAAGATGGCAGCCTCCATTGTTGTATTCTTGTACATTTGTCTCATGAGTGAAGGAGATCATTTTCAGCGTTATCTAATATCTGTGACTGAGCTTTTCAGAACTCAGTGACTTAACCTGAAAATGTAATTATTATATCCTATTCCTCCACCATCTCGTAGTGGTCAAGGATATTACAGACTAGGAGTTTTGGATCATTTTTCTGAATTGTTAAATAGATATAATAGTTGCTGGATCGATCTGTTAGACATGTCACATTTCATTGTCTTGAAAAAAATGCTGGAATTACCCATGACCTTTTTTTGTTTGATTTGTCCATTACAATTAGTTTGAAGTCCAATGTAGATTAGAAAAGCCCTGGAAAGTTTTAGGCCCCCCAAAGGTAAAAACCATGTTTTGGGGTAATATATGGTCTAGCATTGTCACAGGGATAACGATGTTATTCTTGGAGGCCTAGCCTATGCATCCCGATTGCCTATAGCTGATGGTGATAGAAACATTGATTACTTTGGGGAACCACTACATGTATACTTGAAAGCGTCTATCTGATACTAGAGTGCATGGCCGGTAGTGGTCTATAACCCGTAACCATGCCCAAACGTCTTGTACTGGTTGATGAAAATCAACCCAGCACATCTAAATTGTAAACAGCTTCAACAAACTGGGAACTTTGTGCTTTATGTCAACGTGACAGTGAGGAAACATTGCAGTGTCCGGCAAAATCTACTAAGAAAGAAACCGGGGGCCTCGGATACACATCTTTCACCCACAACCTTTCAACATTTCAGGAGTTGAACTGTATGCCTATGGACATACAGGAAGGCTTGACGGAGGCCCTGGCATAGAGGTAACTCTCAATGGATTCTGTAGCATGGCACAAAAGTTGTTTGCTGAAATTTAGTAAAATGAAGTTGGAGTGAGCCTTCAAAACGAGATCCTCAGAAGAAAATGTTTCTGATCCTCGGCCAACAACCCAGCGGGAAAGTGGTGGGAGGAGTACGAGTCAGTGTTTTTTTTCTCCGAAGAACCAGCTGGAAAAATAAATCTCCATCAAGCTTCCACGTTCAATTTGGATTCAAGGGTTCGAAAATGTGCCCTTGAACTACAAGATACCAGGTTTTCTTTACAAGTTGGCTTCTGGAGATATGATAGCTATTGGAGCAAGATATCATGCCAAGTGTTTGGTAAGCTTGTACAATACGGTATCCAGAGTAAATAAGTGAGCAAACTAAGGAACCTGAGGCTCATTTCCATGGTATTGCATTGACAGAACTTGTTATTTACATTGAAGATTTCCTCAAGGAAGCAGATGCATCTCCTGTCTTCAAATTATCGCATCTTGTTGCCTTGTGCCAAGAGCGACTTGAACAGTTGGGTGCATCAAGTGGCACAAAAGTCCACAATAGCAGGCTGAAAAATCGCCTACTGGCAGTCATTCCTCACCTTACAGCTCACACAGAGGGTCCTGATGTTCTCTTGACAAGTGACCATTTTCTTGGTGCTGCTTTGATGAAGGCATGTGACTGTGACAATGATGCCATGTACTTGGCCAAAGCCGCATCAGTTGTACGTCGTGAAATGGTCACGAATCAACTATCGTTCACTGCATCATTTCAAAGAGGAAGTCTGCAAAATGCTGTTCCTCCCTCTTTATTGGCTCGTGAGAATGATACAGGAAGGGCCCAATGTTGAGCAACAGTCAAAACTGGCATCTGTTAACTCCTCAAGAACACCGTCTGCCTTATGAATATCCCAACTTTTGATGTTTAACAGTGTCAGAAAGGCACCAAAACCTCAAGGGAAAACAGACGTCAACTTACGTCATAGACGGGAGAGGGAAACACCCTTGACACTGTACATCGCACTAAAGTTGCATGGTGAAACAAGAAAAAGAAACCTAGTGGACACATTCTATAGTTTGGGAATGTGTGTTTCCTATGACAGGCTGCTGCAGCTTTCATCAGACTTGGCAAATGTAGTTTGCAAGCAATTTGAAGCCGATAAAGTTGTGTGCCCACCCAAAATGCGTCATGGACTTTTCACCACAGCAGCAGTTGATACTATTGACCATAATCCTAGCTCCATGACAGCTCAAGATTCGGTCAGGGGCACGGGCATTTCTCTCATGCAGCATCCATCACATGCCCATACTGGCGTTGACCGTAGTCTTCTTCTGATCAGCAAAGAAACCACAAGCACTACCAAATTAGTGGTTTCCCTACCTACCTTCTACTCAACTGTACCACCAGCTGCTTTGAAGACAAAGGAATTCATTGCACCAGAAGTTGTTGGGTACGAGTATGTACGGCCCGATCACCTTCAGGCAGTGAATAAGGCCACTTCAGAAGAAAAACAGTGGATGGGAACGGTACAAAGAGTCTTTACGAAAGGTGTTGATGGTGATACACCATGGCTATCATTGGCAGCGTACCATGCAAGCAGACAGCAAGAATTACCCCCCCCCCTTCCTGCAATCAACGCCTTAATGCCACTCTTCCCAGATAGCGCCCATAATGTTGGGATGATCAAGCATTCAATAAATGTTGTTAGTGCTGCTGTTCGGCATCTAAACCCAGGCCAAGTCCCCATTCTTACGGCCGATCAACTTTTGTTTGCCCTTGCCAAGCAAGTGCAGTGGTTCTGGCCTACAACGCATGGAGAGGACTCCATTGTTATGATGCTGGGAGGTCTCCATATTGAGATGGCAATCCCCAAGGTAAGTCAAAAATTCAAAAACAGTAGTGTCACTAAAGAGCAAAAAAGGGTAGGCTGTATCCCGCACAATTTGGAGACGACAATAATAATTTTGTTTTTCTTTTTATAAATTGAAACCTAAAATGAGTCCCAAGTGACACCTGCAATTTGGACAGTAGCTAGGCTACTGATTATTAAGGCAATGTTTTTGTCTTGTTTTGTTAATTATAAATTCTTAATTTCTGGTTAAATTTCAAATGAAATCAAGGATCGTTCTGGTCTCTTCATAATAGTGGCAGATCCAGTTTTTCTGGGGAAGAGATTTTGCACTAAGCCTCTCAAAGTAAATAATTTTTCACAATTTCCAAATGGGTGTCATTGCTAATGTATTATGATGATGATTTCTAATTATTATTGGAAAAAAAGAAGGGCGACGCCTAGGATTCATTCAAGGGTTATACAATCAAGGCTCGCTTTAACATTTTCCATATTGTAATTTGTTTCATAACAGGTCATTGGCGAGTGGCTGGAAGATAGCGGTTGGACGAATGCCTTGACAGACGCTAATATTGCAAGCTCTGGCACATCGGATTCTTTCATTCGGGCACACCACGTCACAAAGACACGTTTTGCACATCAAGTTACTGCAGCAAGTCTACATTCACTCCTCAATGATGCTTAAGGTGGAAGGTGCGTGGAAGGAGCAGTTTGCAGCTTGGATGAGTGGTGCATGCAGGAGGCACGCAACAGTCCTCAATTTGACTACTGGCTGAAAGTTCTGTCCTTGGAGGTCAAGCTGCTGGTGTTTGTACGTTCCATCCGTGAAGCAAATTTCGACTTGTACGTCCAGTCCCTAATCCAGCTCATGCCCTGGTTTTTCGCTCTTGATCACACGAATTACTGTCGCTGGCTATCTGTCCACATCCGTGGTATTGGAGCAAAAGTATCCTAGTATCGCAGCAGAATTTCGTGCTGGAAAGTTTGTCGTTCACAAATCAGGAAACAAGTTCTCTGCAATGGCAATTGACCAATGTCATGAGCAAAACAACGCTCTTGTTCAAATGAAAGTGATGATCACCATGAGCAGTTTCAACAACGCGTCATTTCAACAACGCTTCTTGAAGGACGTCCAGTCTTTGAAAACCGTGATAGAGGAGTTTGGCAATCCTTTTTTGGAGACGAGTATAAGGATCTACTTGTTTTGGAGACAAAAGTCATCATGGAAGATTCAGTAGTGGAGACTGTGAAATGCACAAAGCCAGTAACCAACAAATTGGCCAAGAACAAGTTGCCACGATTTAGCAGTCCACTTGTTAAAAAAATCATCAAGACATAAGTTTCAGATGCAGTCACTGAAAATGATTGCAACCTGTTTTCAAGACTGTATGTTGCATGTCAGGCTAGAAATGGTGATTTAGACCAATTCTTTGCCCACGAAAACCAAGCATGGCCACCTTCACTGTCGCACAGAGGACAACAGCGACTTGGTACAAAGGCAAAGGTGATGTCCTGTTTGGAAACAGGTGTAGCTACATGCAGTGAGTCAGGGGTAGTCGATGCGGTAATCCTTGATGGTGCAGCTGTAGTGCAGTTGCTGGTGCTTAAAACAGCAAAGACTTTCCTGGAGTATGCACAGCATGTGTTTTTTTTCCATATGTTCTGAGGCACATGGAGAACACCATGAGGCTGGATATTGTATGGGATGTGTACCGTTAAGACAGTTTAAAAGCTACAACAAGGCAAACGAAAGGAAAGGGAATCTGCAGACGTGTGGTCGAAACGTCAGGAATACCAAAAAACAGGAAAAACTTTCTGAGTGTTGATGAGAAAAAGACAGAACTCTTCGGCTTTTTGACAAGGCAAGTTACTGCATTGGAGGTCCAGGGTAAGGATATATATGCCACTCAACAAGAACATGTTATGTGTTCTCCGTCCGTGCTTGATGTTAGCATGCTTACCCCTTGCTCTCATGAAGAAGCTGATTCCCGCATGATGTTACATGCAGCAGATTCTGTGAGAAAAGGACTTAGAAAGCTCCTGGTTCGTACAGTTGACACAGATGTGGTTGTGCTGGCAATAGCAGTATAAGATAAATTTTGAGAAGTGTGTCATCAATATCTTGTGGTGCAGTGTTGGTGTATAAGCTTTCAAATTCAAATTCAAATGTGATCAAGGCGATGTCGTCGTGGTAGTGTATGTCAAGAGAGCATCAATTGGTCCAAGAAAATCAGCTGTACTCCCAGTATTCCATGCTTTTATTGGCTGCAATAATGTCTCTTCATTTACAAGAATAGGGAAGAAGACAGCATGGGATATTTGGAATGTCTACCCAGAGGTCACAGATGCATTTGAGGAGATGTTAGGCATGCCTGATACCCTAAGCCACAAATCACTTAGGTTGGTGCAACGCTTTGTGGTACTCCTGTATTGTAGAACGAGTGAAGAGGATGATGTCAATGCTGCAAGAAAACATCTATTTGCCAAAAAGTCTCGATCACTAGAGAACATCCCACCGACATTTGCTTCACTTGAGCAGCACATCAAATGCACCTGTCTCCGAAGTAACTGTTGGAATTTGTGCCTGCAATCCAACCCACAGCTGCCGAGTCCTTCTGACTGGGGATGGACTGAAGTGTCTGGAAGGTGGCAACCCTTCTGGACCACTCTGCCAGAAGCATCAAAGATCTGCTCTGAACTGTTGCACTGCAGGTGCAAGAAGCCATGTAGAGGTCGCAAGTGCGGGAAAGCTGGACTGAGGTGTACCTTGTTGTGTGCCTGCTCGTGGGACTGTCAGGATTAGGAAGAATAGGCGAACTGCTGGATGAGGTACCTTGTCTCTGTGATATTACTGAATTTCTTTTCTTCACATTATACGCATCAAAAGTTGAGTGCCTGCTCAGGGGGACTGTGAGTAGTGAAAATAAACAAAATTCAGGAGGGGGGGGGGGTACCTTGTCTATGTGACATTACTAATCATTTTCTTGAAATGATACTCAACAAAAGTAGGCTTAACCTTGGCCTGTAACATTTAAAAAATAAACCATGTCTCTCACAGAGATGAAACACCTTTATTTGCACACATACCGGTAGCCCTAGGTATGAAACATTTGAGGACTCTAGATTTTAGCTGCATTCAGTAAAGAACATTTACGAATATTCAACCCCACTTAGCTCCACCTGTAAGGGTAAGTCGCTCTTTTTACAATTGCGTTTACAATTTATGTTGCAGTTTTGTGTTTGTATCACAAAAATGCAAATTTTGCGCATGCCTCAAATGAATCAGGAAGCTCAAATTTTATACCCTTCTTTGGCAAATATAGGCCACGCCCACAAAAAGGATGAAAATAAAAAGTGTTTGAATGTTGGAATGCTTGTTCTCATGTCTAAGTTTCTTTCAAAGCATAAAGAACAAAGGGAAATTGACATTAAATACAGTTTTCCTGGTTTTTTTTGTGCACTCCCCTATTAAAATAATCCAGCTCCGCCCCCAAAATGGGCAAGATCCAAAATGGTCCACCTGTTAAAATGGTTTTCAGCCCATTTCGACTAGACATGCCAATTTTCAAGATTTTACCACCAAACTGAATATTTCCCACATTTAAACAAAATTGCTAATATATACCACCTCTTTTAAAATGTAGGCCACGCCCACAAAATGGGTGCTAAAATAACAGGTGTTTAAATGCTAGAATGTCTTATTTTATGTTTAAGTTTATGTCAAACCACAGAAAAACAAGGAAAATGGATGTTAAATACAGTTTGTGTAAGTTTTTATTTTTTGCACCCCCTTTTTCAAAAAAACAAGCCCCGCCCCAAATATGGGCAAGATCCAGGATGGGTCCCGATTTTAAAATGATTGCCAGCCCATTTCGACCCCACATGCCAAATGTCATGCTTTTAACCACAAAGTGCACGATTTTTCGCTTTATAGCAGCTCCACTAGTGGTCATACATGGGTTGATGTGGCCGGCAGCCTTAGACGCCTTTACGTGCCAGCGGCCCGACCACGATGTAGCTGCGTCCTTCGCAATTCAGCATTACCAGCTGCGAGTAAGGATGATTAGCCTCCCAAATTATTAATATAACATCAGTCCCATCTATTGTGTCCATAAATACAGAGTCGTGACCAAAACGTTGTCATATTATTACCAAAATTTGCATTAACAGTGTTTGTACTACACGAGTCAACTGTACCTGTTAAGAATGTGTTAAGTCCCCAGTGCTTTGTTGTAAAGGTGTTCGAATTTGTTTATCTTTGTGCAGGTGCTGATTCGCCAGGCCTAGATCATCCCGGGATGCCAGACGTCTACGAGGACAACATACTGGCGGTTTGGGAGAAAATCTATCCTTCAAAAAACACTGGGAAATCAACTTCATCGATTCCATCAAACTTCTAGATACATCGGTTTTCTACTCAACATTCCCGAACCTGTTAATTGTACTCATATAACCAACACCTCCAACAGCCCAAGTTCTCCTCCTACATCGGCTTCACCAATCCTAGTTCTCAAACAGACTTTACATCAACTTTAAACAACAACTACGTTTACTACAAGACCAGTTAATATAATACTAGACTTATTTTCAAAATTGTAAGCATTATAATTCCAAAATAATTTTGTTGCTTATACATGTATTTATATTAATATTATTATTATAAATACATGTATAAACAACAATTAATAATAAACAATTTACCTACTGTTCACTTTAATAACTTTCTATTTTGCGCCATTTTGATCACTTCGTAAAGGATTAAGATAATTTAAGTGTACTTTAAGTCCTTCTGCTTTTATTACGTCTATAATTCCAGATTGTCACTTCTACTTCTTTACATTTACCCCCTTGATAATACATTCTTAAATAATTAACCATGTAATCTGCTTGCAGCCATTACAAATTCGACCACGTTCTCAAAGAAAGCCCTATTCAATAAGATAGAGAAACCCAAGTCCCTCGCTCAATGGTCAAATCTACTGGATTCATCATCACTCAAATTAAACACTTTCGTCAAACATTACAACAAACACTGTGCTATTCTAGATAAATACATTCCAAAGGTGCACCAACTACAACAAACATTTAACCAAGAAACCCTAATCACAAACAATAAGATATCAGACAACACATACACACATCTTACAACACAAGCGTGTATAGAAAATTTGGAAGAACTAGTCAAAGACAACATTGCCCAACTCGATTCACTAACCACATAACTCAACACAGTTCACCAGGAAGACAGGCTCAAACTCAAACCCACCGAATTATAAAACACAAACCAAACTTGACAGATTATAACATAACAGTCGCTCTCATCAACAAACGCAAAGACATACGCAACATCTATATCAGAAAACAGTTAACTTCACATAGGCACAAAACATTGTTTAAAACCCACATCCAGGGAAATAAACAAGGACAGCAACTTAACCAAAAAGTAAACCTCACCAAGCATTGCACAGCTTCTCAACAAAGGACCCTCGTCTATTTCCACCAACCCTCAAGAAAACGAAACCAGCAACAACCATCAACTCCACAAAACAAGGCACTTCACTTAAAACACCGATTCAAAAAGACATCAACAACACATCAAACACACACAAACACAACACAAACTAGAGCTATGTCTGTTCGATGAACAGAACATAGGGCTTTTCCGTATTTTTTTTTGGGGGGGGGGTGTTTTGTCCATGTGCAATTAGATACCGTAGTTCGAGGACTAAATTCTTGACGTACATGTATAGGACTTCAAAATTTACACCTTTTAACATGACGTCACATGTCCTGCAATGACGTCATCGTAACACCACCATAAATCCAATGAAGGAAAGTAACATTTTGTTAGCGGAATAAAATCTTAAAAAATAAAAAAATCATAAAAAATATCAACCGATAATGTCATGACGACGTCATTTCAAATTGTGCATACTTGTGACATTATCTACCTATCCACAAAGTTTCATGAGGATGGGAACTTCTGTTATATATGTTTTGGGAATTCGCGTTTTTTTGAAAACGTCATCGTGACGTCACAAAATTTTAAAAAATGTGTATATATACCTATTACCTAACAAACAAAATACAAAAGGAATTTTGAATTTTTCATGTTGCGTTCGTGAGATACGGCTTAAAGGTCCAAAAATTCATATAAAATCGTACGATGACGTCATCATAACGTCACCTCATTTTTATCTATAACACATCGCAGTCTACCGACACACCGAGTTTCAACCCAATCGGACTTACTGTTCTGTAGATATAGGACTTCAAAATGTGCACGTTTGTGATGACGCCACGTGTCCCATGATGAAGTCATCATAACAATACCTGTCAGTCCACATATTTTTTATTGTAGTCTTGATGTGCACCAAGTTTGACGTCAATCCCATGAAACAAAGTGTAAATTTTTGTAAATGCAATGAAAATTTACATATTAAATAAATCATAAACAAATCAACCGATGACGTCAGGTTGACGTCATTTCAGATTTTGCATACTTGTGACACCATCTACCTATCCACCAAGTTTCATGACGATTGGGCCTTCCCTTATATGTTTTCAAAAATTTCATTTTTGATGACGTCATCGGACGTCACACTTTTTTCTATATTTTTGGCAACACGTATTACCTAACAAACAAAAAAGGACTTTGTTTTAGGTCAAAAGTGGCGGGTACCAAAAACGTGTACAAAGTCATTGGGATCTGGGGTGGACCCAAAAAGATCAAAAAGAAGGAAAAAAAAAATCAGAACAGAAACAAAGGCTTTTCCGCTGTTCAGCGGAAAAGCCAACTAATGAAAAAATAACGAAGTACTGAAAAAATACAAGCCCAAAAAACTCAACTACATGTTAAGCAATCTTAACGTCTACAAGAACACCTTCGCATATTTACAATCCACATAAGAAGAATCAATTAAACTTTCACACAATACACTTAATGCAAATTCACACATTACACAGCACAACACTTCAAAGTATACAACTGAAACAAATCGAATCAGAGAAAGACATGGGAATTTGCATCAATCATACTTACTGGTACATACAAGAATACCAACGACAAATCAACAGCAAAACGTACACTCACACAAGCATATTCAACACAGAAAATGTCAACAAGCTTATCAAAGATGCACATTCAGACCTACTTACGATTTATAGCAACATCTAATTACATAGATAACTCTCCTCCATGGATCTCCTCCCTAAAGTTCACAAACTCAAAAATACGCCAAGCACATCCGATAAATCACTACAAAAAAGAGGACGACCAATAATTACCGCACAGAGTTGGATAACATCACCCACTTCTATAGCCTTAGTCATGGCGTTCGTCATTATTCGTCCGTATGCGTATACGATCGGCGGCATATCCTCGCTATGCAGTGCACTAAAATTCAAGACTATGCTAATAGTCTAAACTGACCTTAAACGTCGTTTTCTTATTGGCTGATCGTTGCGTAGAAACTTGCCTATGATTGTATTAGCGAGGGGGTAATGGCGAGACATGTACTACTGGTTTGATTACGTCGAGAATACCAAGGTGTAATTTGAACACTCCACATAATTAGCCCCGTCTACACTTACCTGTATTCGCATATGAGGTCGTGCGATGGAAATGTAGCGGAAAATAAAGAAAAATACAAGTTTTCTCGGACGATTGGACCAACGCGTTTGATCGGATCCAAATGATTTGCATAAAACAGTGGCCACATGAGGTCGCCGTTCGCGCTGATGTATTTTAATGCAATGCACAACGAGGATAATTATGTCGCCGATCGTTTACCGCGTGCGGACGAATAATGACGAACGCCTTGACCAAGGCTACCACTTCTATAACACTCGGACATTATCTCAACATTTAAATCAGTAGATTCGAAGGCATGTTTTTTGAAAACGATTTCCCATGGCAAATTATTACAAATTCATTACAATTAATTGAAACCCTTCGAACCTAAGACATACACTACCACGACGACATCTCCTTGATCATATTAGAATTTGAAAGCTTATACACCAACACTGCACCACAAGATATGGATGACACACTTCTCAAAATTAGAGACTTACTACAATACCCCCCATAATTTTACACATATTGTAAACAGCTACATACATTCACCAGCAATAACAGCAACTTCAAAATAGGTAATCACATCTTCAAACAGAATCTTGGCAAACAATTGGGATCATACCACTCGGCACAAATCGCAAACCTCATATTACCTCACAGAGAAGACAACTTCCACAACCATCACAAGCATCCAAACATTTTAATTTTTCAAAGATACATTGACAACGGTCTCATCATAATGCGAAACACCAAGGAATTCAATCATACACATCTCATCAAAATACTCGGACACATCTATCCAAAATCCATACCTATCACATTCAACATCAACAAATAAGTTAACTTCTTAGACCCGTGTATTTCCATTAACCAACCTACATTACAACACAATAAACTACATATCACGTCTACCATAAATCATTCAAACAATTCACATACGTACACTTTATGCGCCTATATCAATTGTTTCTCCCACCCCTCCCCCGCCCAAGACGTGCAGATTGTCACTTTTGAAGTGACAAAATCCCCACCCCTCGGGCAAAATTTAAGTGACAAACCCCGACCATGTTCCGACATACATACGTGGGGTGCACTGGAAAATACATGTCATTTGAGTGACCAAAATCAACACCCTGGGGCATGAAAAACGTGACCAAATCCCGACATCAGACCTGGTGCTGCGGTGGGGGTGGGGGAGGGGAGGGGAAAGGGGGAGGGGAAAGGGGAGGGGAAAGGGGGAGGGGAAAGGGGGAGGGGAAAGGGGGAGGGGAAAGGGGAGGGGAAAGGGGGAGGGGAAAGGGGGGAGGGGAAAGGGGTGGGGGACATTTGTAGGCGCATTACTTCAGATCGCAACCCTAACATTTTTCAAGCATAATCAAAGGCGAATGCCACAGATACAACACACACAGCGCTGACATACAAACATGTCATGTCATGGCAAGAAGCGTGTCTGTTTTTCCTGTCTGAAGCGAGCTTGACAAGGGCACTCCATGGCTAGATGTCGGCGCAAGAAAAGGTGCACACACACACTGACCCCCCCCCCCTACGAATGCAAATGTACATTCCCTTTATTGCTGGGTGGAAACAAATAAAAAAAAAATTCTTCATTGTTTAAACCTGGCTTGAATAATTGAAAAGTGCCAGTATGTTTGCTGGCACCAAGCAAGTGTCTTAAAAGTTGTCCATTGGGCTGATCATTTGGGAGGGACAACCTACTTTTGAAGGGCGTTGGGGATGCTGATTTAGTAGAAACTGATAAATATCTTTCTGGAGCTGGTGCTTATTAAGTGGACTGCTGTCTAGCTTAACTTTCACTCACGGGGGAATTCAGGGCAGTTTATGTCATGGTATATCTCAACCAAGCATGACGCAGACATGACATGGCCTGTTTATATATATCATGAAACAAAGTATTCCATACTTGTAACTGTTCATTTATAATGCCGACAGGACCTTGATCAAGCGTTTTCATTTCAAAATTGACATTAAAATCACGATTTTTTTTAAAAACAAAATTCCCCCTCTTTTAGGGCGGGTTGGATTCCGTGTGTTGTAATGCTTAATTATGCATCTATCGAGTCGACAAATAAACATTTTAATATTTGGAGCCTTTTCAGAGGCACATTTCAAACTTTTGTCCATGATTGACGAATTAATGCAAATATCTATAGATGCAACATTATTTTCATAAATTCATACAACATTAAAATGCGTAAACCCAGCGTGTACAACATTAACATGCGTAAAACCAGCGTGATCTTATTCCTTGTCTCAGTAATATACTTGCTTGAAGTGGGTTAAGTTTACAACATCCCATGTCTCACTTCTTAATGGCAGCGCTGGCTGCCCATTGTACTGAAGCCAAACCGTCTTTGCTTCACAACATACCTCTAGTTGATAATCCCTTCCGTCTAGAATCTATGGTCACAATAAATGACCGTGGCCATTACAATGACCACAACATTCTTCACCGAACTTCCATTAATAAAAGACAATACTTTTATATAAAGCACAGTATGACAGTACGATTTACTATTGTAAAATCGTTCAGGAGCCTTTGCAAATTTTACAAGTGGCCACACCTACATTTTAATACAAAATCTAGTGCATTGGGTCGTATGTATAAAAAAAAAAAACATTTGGTCGTATGTATAAAAAACAAAACATTTGCTAGTTTTATACGTACGAGTACGACCCATTGTGAGTGCTGCCACGTGGAAAGTTGTAACGGCTCTTGATTGACTCTACAGTACACCACGGATCGGAGGAGTATGTAAATCTTGGAACACATTTTTCAATGGGAGAAGACGCGATGTCTGGTCAACCATACCCTCATTTTCTCAGTCAAAAGGGACGCACGTCAATCACTAGTCGCTCAGTAATATGGGAGGGCGTAGTTTGATGACAACTAATCACAGGGAGGCCGCAAAGCGTTAGGTTCACTGCTGCCCCAGATCAGTGTTGCACATTGCACAGCGCTGAACGTAGCCTTAGGTTCATTTAAGGTTTTCGTTCGGGAATTATGAAACGTACCTGTATTTCGGACTTATGAGGTGTCGGACTTATGAAGCATAACCTTTATTTATTCCGCCTCATAGGTCCGGCGCCTCATACGTCCGACAAATTAAACGCCTCGTTTTTTCCGTTATCAGACTTATAAGGCGTCGTATTTGGTTAGGGGGTGTGACTTTGTCAGACTTGTGAGGCGTCGGACCTATGAGGCGTCGGACTTATGAGCGGACCCCAAAAACATTATAGACTTTGACTTATATTTAAACATTCAGAACTCTCAATACTTCGTAAAGAATTTTAAATTTTTAGTATGAATATTTGACTAATCTCAATAGAATGACTGTGTGGGACAAAATTATCAACAGTGTAAACCACATCAGTGCCAAGTATAAACTAACGAAGAAAGGGCGCAAAAGATCGAGTTTTTTTAAGTCGTGTTACACCCGCCTTTTCGATTGCTCTGCTTTCTGCGCCAACATTTGTTACTCTTGTCAGTTAATATGTGTTTGTCTTTATTTTTATAGTCTTCTTAATGAAATATTCGTTAATAGTCATACACATTCTTTTGTCACCTGAAGCCCTACTCAAAGGCCTACTTACATTAGTTTGACTTTAAACCCGATAACATTATGTAACTAAATGTAATAAAAGAAATATATTCTACTTGAACTTAAACATTTCAATACTTATGATAATGATTTTTTCTAATAGATTCATCAATCACTCTCTCCAAAATCTCCTGAATAAGAATCATCTGATTTAGGAGTATTACCAATAATCCTTACTATGTTAGATAAAAAGTATAATTTAACTTCTTTATAATTTCCTTTCAAATTTCCTCCTGACAATAATATTGATAATTATTTTCTTATATCATTTTGTCCCATTAACATCTGTTAATCGGTTACACTTCTTTCTTCTGTACAAATTGATATCGAACCTTATTGACAATTCGGACATTCGAACCTTCCGATAAACGAACCTTTGTACTATAGAACCTTCGGACTGGAAAAATAGTCGGACTATCGGTCCTTTGGACGTCCCCCGTTTCTTGAGTATTCAAAATAACTCAACTTTGCACTTCATTTTAATTTTAAGCTAAACTTGATGGTTATTTTAGCCACGTTTCGGCATGTTCAACCATATAAAATGTCTGGTTTGTTTACGTTTGACCTTTGACGATATATGTCTTGCTCTTTTATAACAAGTCGTCCTAGTAATTTAAAGGCATTAATCGAAAGATCGACATTTCCTTACTTCCAGGCGGTAAGTTAAAGGTTTGATTATGCACTGAGGTATACGATACCTAGGTCGCGTAAAACAGAGGCTTAACCCCAGCTAAACAATAACCAAGTTAACGATCGTTAATAAGGGGCCGTATCATAAGTCCGACGCCTCATAAATCCGAAATTGCGGACTTGTGAGGCGACGGACTTATGAGGCATACAACTTATTTATTCCTCCTCATCGGTCCGACGCCTCGTAAGTCCGACGCCTCATAAGTCGAACGCCGGAAAACGTTAAATTGTCGGATTTGCGAGGCGTCCGAGCTACGAGGCGTCGGACCTATGAGGCGTCGGACTTATAAAGCGTTGAACTTATGAGATGTCGGACTTTTGGGCCTATATTTGGTTGGGGATGCAATTTTGTCGGACTTATGAGGCGTCGGACTTACAAGCGGACCCTGCTAATAACAATGTTTGGACATATGAATGCAAACTAGAATATACAAAAAGTTGGGGCGGGCGTTGTCAAAATGTTGTAACTTTGGTATTCACACATTTATTTTAATAAAAAATTGAACTGTATATAAATAGGGTAAACAAGGAATTTTCACTTCCGAATGTTTCCACATACCCTGAAATGGTGACGTTTATTTGTGCACCCATCATTGGTGAAGTTAAAACGCTCAAGAAATTCACAATCAAAAAATAAACTCGTTATGGAACTGGAACCTTTGCAAGTTAGAAGCAAAAACACCTGCGCTTGCAAGACAAGGTGCTAAAATAACTATGCCAAATTCATGATGTTGGCCCGAAAACGGTTCTTTCCAATTTCCAGTTTACTGGAAGACGATTCACATTAAAGTCTCGTTTTCACCTTCAATTCCGTACCATGTTTCTTGTTGCAATGCATGAAGAATGTGTAATAAATGTTAAATGTTTTGTTCACAAGGTTTTGCCTTGTTCACTTCACCGTTAAATTGCCCATTTAGTGTTACATTCATTTGTAAATGGGGGGGGGGGGGGGAGAGGCTGTTAGATATTTAATGAAGTACTTTACTTTTAAAGTGTTGATTTTCAATTTTTTTCATATTTATACTTTATGTATAAAAATACATGTATGAATGGAACCTATTTCCATGGTAATTGTGTTGATTTTACAACAGGTGGTCGTGGATCGTTTTCCCCATGTTAAGCAAGTCCGAGCGTCCAGGATGAAATCCAACAGTATAATAACATGGAACATTTGTCGAACTATGGGGTTGTTGGTGTTTTTTTTTGGTTCGGGGATATATTTACCTTGACTGACGCATAATTGCAGGTATTTGTATTTTTGAAAAACATACTGCAATTAATACTAGTTAATAAAAATGTAGAAAACAATTATACAAAAATATTTGTGAAGTTGGGTAAAAAAGAAAACGCTTAAATATGCCCAGTACCACAGCAATTTAAGGCAGCCACTCAACATAGATGATGCAAGAGAACACAAACACGACGGTATGCCAGACCTAGACAATTCATTTGACGAGGGTTTGTTTTGCAAAGTATACATTTTCAAACGGGCGCTAAATGTATACATTTTACACGGGCGCCGTGTCTATTAGATAAACAAGAATAGTATACATGCAGGGAAAGTGTGATGTTTAGAAAGAGTGCAACATTGAAAGGTACATCGCATATCATACATCTTGCTTGAGTACAACAAATTACCAGTCGTGCTCATTTTGGACACCAGTACCAATTAAAAGAAGGCGATGGATTGTAGCGGGCGATTAAAACGTTTTCCTCCATTCTGCTAAACACGAAACGGTGTTTCACAATAAGCGTTTATTTACATTTAGCTTTTCTACGAAACAATGGACAGTTGACACAAATGTTAAAGGTTGAACGTCACATTGTTCGACAATATATTTGTCTGTTTGCGCACATCTTTAGTATTTCTTTAAAAAATCCCGAAAGTCTAATTTAAATGAATACATTTTAGAATCTTGTTCTTGTTTACAAACTCACTGACCGCTCTCATGAGGTCTGTGGCTACGTTTCAAGTGGTATTCCAAGTCCAACGTACCATTGGTCCAGCGGCATATTGGTCTCTACGTCTGAATGGTTCGATGTCCCGTTGGTCAGACCACCGCATAGGATTAGGTTTAGGGGCAGTCGACCTGAACCAGTAAACTACACAGTGTTACGATGAGACGTCGGACTATCGAGACGTAACCGGTTTCCTACAGCAGACGATAATTATCAGTTTCCGACAACTACATTCTACTTGCCTGTTGAGTGGCAGGTACAAAGAATCCCGTCACCTGCCTTTGAGGCAAAGTGCCAAGTTCTGGCATTTTTTTTGCCGCCCATGAACAAAAACTTCCTTAAGTGCATTGTCATCTAGTTAATATTCTTGACTGTACTAAGAGACGGAAAACCAAGAAAATGTTAGTACATTTATTATAATCTTGAGAAATAATCCCTGAAAACTTTAGGGCAATCCGAACTGATTTTAAGGACATAAAAGGCGGCCACCTTGGATGTAGACAAAGTTTATTTATAGCAAACATACAATTGCACTGCATGAACACAGCTGGCATCATTAAGGTTGGTGAAATAATACCGACAAAATAAGTTATCATTTATTAATTCATAATCCACACCTAACGGGGGAGAAAATAACGCGCCAATAACATGACTAGGTAAAAACAAATATATATAAACACATATCAACATTCAAAAGTGTCCAATTTATCGTAAGTTTATCCACTACGTAAATCCCCAGGAAATGACTGGGAGGCATTTTTGTCAAGTAGTTGATAAGCGTGCCATCTCATGGCCATTTCCACACCACTGCAACTTTGCTGTAAGCTGGCCGAAACGATGGTCCCCGGGTGGCAATTCAGTGGAAGCGCTTTCGAAGATTTTGAAGTAAAGAATTGCTTATGTGTCCTCTAACTTGGATTACATTATCTACTACCATTGCAGTCGCTGCAGTCTCAACGCTCTTTAAAATCTAACTAGGTTACTGAAGCGGCATTCCTCTCCCCCCCCCCCCCCCCAAAAAGAACGTTTTTCATTTCGTTTAAAGACAAATGGGTCATGGGCCAAAATCTCCGTTATGGATATAAGTTGAGGTTAGTCTTAGTTTCTGGTTGCAACCTTTTTAGTGCTGAATCTGAGTCTTTTTTTCCAACCTTTTTTTGTCAAAAATTGTATTTTTGCTATAACTTGTAAATTTTAACTTAATATTTGAGACCGATGAGTGGGAATTCGGTAGAAATAATACCGGTTATTAAAACGTACCCAAAGGTGGCCTTTTGGTCTGCTATGCTAGAGTTTGGAGTTACAAAAAACATTATTTAGTGATTTCAGCTGCAGCACGCTCAGCTGTGGATTAATTTGTCGGGTATAAATAATACAATTTCTACAAATATTAACGCAACCAGGGTAAATGATGTGTAAACAATGTTTTGTTTTAAATGTCAAATTAGATCAGAGTGTTTTCGTTAAAAATACGCTAACAGAATCGTTTTATGTTCTGTGTTTCCCTGCCTGGAAACTTTACACAAGCAATTTTTGGGGAAACAAACTAAGGCTGATTAAAATAAATGATTCTTCCCAACTGACTTTAAAATGGGTTTATTGTTATTCGCAGTCAAATGGCAAAAGCACGCTTGCAGGGTGCCAAGGGTTTTAGTTCGCGAAAAATGTAGTACACACTATGACGGCGATGAATCGCGATGGTTCAAAGTATAAGCATTAGTGCCCTAATTTTTTCCATGGGGTACTGATGCGCTATGTTAACAGTTTACCGTCATGCTTTACAGCAACAACTCAGTTTGCTCAAAATTGTCTTCAATACTTTATTGTGGCCTCTATTTTATGCTTGTCTACTTTTTGCAATTATCACTTATTTGTTTATATTGTTCCTGTATTTGTAATGTGAGGGCTGTATCTATGATTCAAAGTTGATTGAGACTATTGTTACAGTGCAAGCAAATAGTTCAATATTCATTCGAGATTTTTCATGATATTTGCAAATGTATTATTTACTTATTTCATTTATTTTATTTATTTGGTGCGCTGTCATTCTGAAGAAAATGGAAAGTCTCACTTTAGATCAATTCTAACTGCTTGTTAAAAATCACCTATTCACTTCCACAAGCGCACATTGTCTTGAATGTATTATGCGCTATATAAAATCTATTTGTTAATATTATTCCTATTAAAAATGATAATTCATTAAGTTATTTCGTGTCCCTCAAGAAATAAGAAAGAACAAATATGCAATTCGATCATCTTTTTGACTGCGTCGCTCTAAAAGAGCCCGCTTCTGAGAATAACCCAGATTGCTGTCAAATAATCGGAGGAGCGTCGACCCTCCTAATGACCTTAAGATAACCCTTCTGCATCTGCCGATGTACTTGCGGCACCTATTGACCTTGAATTTGGTACCATGAAGTATCTTATGCCCTTTAATAGTCGGTGGTGGCAGATCCACCCACAAACACTCAATTAGTGGGCGATAATCTCTTTATTGCATCCAGTTGATCCCGTGTTCTGGGCATCCCTTGCTTCAGTGCTCTTTTGTGAGTCTCGACAATTATCCTGTTGAAACCGGTGACCCGCAGGGACTGTTTTTATCTACGAATGGTATGTGATTTTCGAAAGTAAAGCAAAATTTTATTGGCATAGAAATTGGCACCCAAGATGGGTTCAAAAATTGCGCTTTGAAATATCTGCCCACACATAAACTTTAAGCGAATGTTTCGGTTTTTTCCGGGGTTGAATGTTGACACCTTTTTGCGTAGTGTTCGATTTTACGCTACATTTTTCTGAGAACATCACATTCTGGAATGTTTCGTGCTCATCTAGATAGGTTGTGCGAATGCCAAACAAACGAACTTCTTGTATGAAAGGCAGTTGTTTGTCCCATTTGTACCAAGTGCCGGCATTTAAGAAGCGAGACTCATCAAGCGTATTTCTTTTAGATCATGGGTAGGTGTGACCAAACTTTACATTGTGTAAAGGAGAAAAATGTACACTGACGGAGATACTCGTGCTACATTGTGTTTTATCTTGCGGTAAGCAGTCGGTCGTGAACAAGGGTTGGCAGTGGAGTGTGTAATATTGAGACGTCTGTCGTGAAAAAAGGCTGTTGGGGGAGTGTGACTGGACGCAAAATTATTTTGGAGGAGAATCAAGGCCAACAAAATTAATAACAAAAATTCCATCTTATAAAAATTAATAACACAAATTGACATTTAGTATACTCGCCTTTGCATTTTTCTCAATTTGGTCAGCTCGTCTACGTACTTGTTAAATTGAAACCAGTCAAAAGTCTCGGGGACCTTGCCTTTTTACTTTTTATTTGCACATGGAAAGTGAACAGTTTTGGTGTTCACGGTACTCCGCCCTCTAACAAGCATACTCTGAAGCCTCTCCCTTCTGTTTACGAGAACAGCGCTTCGACTTTGCAAACATTCTATTAAAGAATAAAACAATTAAAAACAATATGCTACAAGAATTGATTTTACCAAAAATTAACTAGTACGGGCGAACAACATTTTCTTATTAAAAATTTAAACAGTAAAACACTAAACAAACACCCAAAACATTCATTAAACAAATTATTTAAATTCAATAACAAAAACAAATTGGTACTGTTGTCACTGTTTTGACACCTGCGAATGCTCCCTCTCGATCTGGAGTCGTTCTCTATCGAATTCCATTCTTTTTCGAGATCATTAATTTCCCTATTTGATGCATAGCATCGATATCCGTTTGATTCCCGAGGCACTGGGTGTTGCAGTGGGTATGGGCAGAGCCGGCCTCACTAACGACGATGCTGATAGATGGAGCGCTTCTGATGATGGTACGACGGCTTCAGCGATGCTTGATGTATCATCATTTTCATTCCATCATCCACATCCACATCATCACCTCCTTTACCATCAGCACCAACATCACCACCGACACCACCGTCAGCACCAACATAATCCACGCCATCACCACCATCAACACTTCTATCACCGACACCACCTTCCCTTCCATCCTCATGAGCATCATCAACACCATTCATTGCTCCCGTCAACCGACACCATCATTTGCATCATTGACATAATCACTCTCATCCCAAAACATTTCACCATCACTGCCATCAATGTGGTCACTGTCTTCATCCTCATTGGGATAAAATGCAATTATTTTGGCAGCACTAGTCTTCTTGGATGGCGTTCTTGTCCTTTGCCTTCTTGTCTTTTGCATTCTTATCTTTCACTCTTTCTTGTTGGATTTGTCCTGTGTCATTTTCTTGCTTTTCTCCCTTTTTTCCCTGCGTGTAAATATATGCAAATTAGGTTCTTTTTTTCCTGGACATGTTTATTGATGAAAAGTCATAGCTTAAAAACGTTAAGAGCGCCCATCACAAAATTTCTAAGATTGTTGTTTACATCATAAACTAAATGTTTCATATTAATAAAAGAACTCGTAACCGACAACTGAATATTAGGGAGGCATTCGCATAGACTTGTGCACACATTTTTCCCTCCAATTTTACTGACCCATAACCCAATTTTACTTTATCCTACTAATTGGACCAGGAGCAATTGATCTAGCCTTTTTGCGACAACAAAATGTTGCCTCTAAATAGGGGTGGTGGAATTAGGGGAATTCCACATATTAACTTATGACGCTAAAGTGTCTTCCAAAGGTTATACTTGTTATATAATTATAATAATAATACTACCAATAACAGATAATAATGTACCAATTGAGGGGGTTCCTCCTCAAACACCCTTTCAAATCGTCGGGTTTCTCTTTCAGAATAGTCCTGTCATCTGTGTAAGCAATAAACACACTGGAAACCAGTTAAATATAGCAGAAATATGAGTGATTACTGGGTGCTGGTGACAGACAATTGACAGATAGCTGTTTTAAAAAAACTATTTTTATTCACAATGTTTTACCTGATATTGCCAATATTACCACCTTCAAGGAGTCATTTTCCCATTTGACAGTCACCTTGTGTCCCTCCTCTGTTTGGTTAAACGGCATGTTTGCTGTAAGATCCCTTATTTTAACGATTCCAGTTGTCATATCCACATCAAACAGGATAAGTGCCTCCTTTGGGACTAACAAAAAGAAGTGCGTTTTCGTTTTAAGTACATTGTAAATTATTATGAACAAAGACACCAGTGTTGTAGTCGAGACCGGATAGTCCGAGACCAAGACCGAGACCTGAAGATTCGAGACCGAGACCGAGACCAGCCCCTTCAAGGCGGACCGAGACCGAGACCAATATGGTCCGAGACCGAGACCGAGACCGAGACCGAGACCGCTGATAATAAATAACAATAGTCGAAATAAAATCAAGACACGTTATTATCGTTGAAAAATTTAACTTTTCTGTTCACAAAGAGTACAGACCAAAATTTTGACCAGTGGCAATGTTGACAAATTGATACATGACACCTTACTTGAGCAAAAAGTAGTTACACTTTAAGAAACGCGACAAAAGTAAAAGTTAGACGTAGATGTTTCATCTGTTATAGGAACTCGGATCCTAAACTCCACAGTCACCCCCTTGGTTTCAGCTATGACTTCTAACGGATATTTAAAGATACAATTTTAATTTTACTTTGCCTTTTTTTTCCTAAAATAAATTTAGGACTTAACTTCTAACAAGACTTGTGTACCTGCTTTTAAAAAAATTGGCTAGAAAATGTTGAATTAATTTTTAAATTTTTGTCATAGAATGTGGACTTGTACATGTAGACCCACAAGTTGCGAGGTGGTAGCCAGAATGTGCCAGATATGGATTTTTAATTTTTTTCTGAACGGGATTTTTAATTTTTGAGGAATAATGGGGTACTTTAAATGAGCAGCCAGAAAATGGGGTCTCATCATACACTCTCATGGCAACAGTGAGTGGTAACTGGTAAGAGTGTGTGAGTTCAAAGCTGGAAAATCGGGTAGAAAATTTTAATTTTCATCAAAATACTGTCCCAAATTAAAGAGAACATTGTGTGGGGTCGAAAATATAACTAATTTGAAGCACCTCATTTATTATCAGAATACAAAGTGCAAGTGATTACGCCCACAGGGGTGGGCTAAACTACACAATCCCCGAAAATGGTTGACCCTTATTGCATAAATTGTTACAAGTTTATACTTGGCTTTATGTGGCCGACTCAAAAGCTAAATGCCGAACTTGTTCGAAATCGTTCAGTGACTGGTACTGCTGCAGTTTTACATGTACTTTGGGGACTTTCCAACGTGCAGTCGAGTCCAAACCGACCGCGAAATATAACAAGCTTGATCTACGGGCTAGCAAATTTTTTAAATAACAACGGTACTGAACGAAGTGAACACAAAGTAATCGATCGAGCTGTAAAGGCTACATATTGCCGGTCTCGACCCGAGACCAGCCAAAATATCGAGACCAAAGGGGACCGAGACCAAGACCGAGACCACAGCTTCCGAGACCGAGACCGAGACCAGCAAAAAGTGGGCTCGACACCGGTCTCGAGACCGTGACCGGTCTCGAGACCTACAACACTGAAAAACACTGTTTGGATATCCCTCTCCACTTATACGTACAATTGTTGCATCACTTGTTACATTTTTAGTATTAATAGACAAGGTCAAATCGCTTTAATTGATAAAAATAAGTTTCAAATATATATTAATTCCAACCCCTTCATGGATGAATGATCGCACTAAAAAAATGTTCATGTTATTTTTCATAAAGATAATGTAGGCCAAGTAGGTATATAACGGTTGGCCTGTAGTAAGGAAACTGCTGGCATGGTCAAATTCCTCAATCGACGAAGCCCTTGATTAAGGGCTATGGCTTTGAAATAATCATATGAATGTATATTCTGCCTTTACGTGCAGGGGAAACTAATATCATCAAGTCTTCAAAATATAGGCCTGGGCCCTATCATGCCTATGCCAATTCTAATTGGAAATGTTAATAGTTCCGTGAAGAGATTTCGTAATACATGTATATTGAGTATAAGAAAGGGATTGTTACCAGACATGTCATAATTGTAAAATGCCACGTTGAATTATTAAAAGGCGAAAAACGAATGTGAATTCTCGTGCTACGCTATCGACAAATTAAGATTTGGAGCCCAGTTTAGAGTTGTTTTATAGTGTAAGTATAGAGAAGACATACGTTTGAAAAGTGTATGATTAAGATGCACAATGGATATCTTTACGTTTTGATCCTTTAATAATAAGTCTTTTTGTATTATTTGTTTTCACGTCAGGCCACATTTAAATGAGCTTAAGCGGGAATCATAAATGAATATCTAGCAGAGGCCTGCCAAGTATTCACACAAGTTTTTTTCCCATTGCATATTTGCAACCACCTCTTTCTCTTTCTTCCACGGATAAAGTTAGCTACACAGCATGCCAATCAGATGAACTTTACTATGTAAAAGGAGAAAACCTGATTGTTCTGGAAAAAATCTGCAGTGGTGGCCAAGGAGTAATGTCTGGACAGTCAGTCATGCAGAATACATTAAGTGTTGCTGGGTGGGGTCAAGATGGTGGTGGATCGATGCAACTACAATACACTAACTACATGTATATTAGGAATGAAGCAGGCTGGCGTACAATGTGAGCAGCAGGGCGGGGTCAAGATGTATGTGAATCAGTGAAGCTACATGTACAATACACTTACTATACACATCAGTCATGAGGCAGGGCGGAGTACAGTATGCACAACAAGATGGGGCCAAGATGGAGGTAGATCAATGAAGCTACAATACACTAACTACATGTCCGATTGGGTTGAAACTTGGTTTGTACTGAAATCGGGATGTCATGTGTTATAGATGAAAAGTTAAGTGTCGTCACGATGACGTCATCGCGTGACATGTGACGTCATATTAAAATTGCACATTTTGAAGGCCAATATCTACAGTACTAAATGTCCGATTGGAATGAAACTTGGTATTTACCTAAAATGGGATGTGTTATATAATGAACATTTAAGTGACTCACGATGACGTCACGTGAAATATTAATAGATTTAATCTCTGAAAATCAATTTAAAATCAACCGTGAGCAAACTTAACTTGACGTTTGCGGAAATGGATAAAATAATCCAAGGTCTTCATTTTTGATATGCGTAAAATCACGTTACACTTCCTTCCGGTTGAAACAGGAAGTGACTTGTAATTGCTGAAAGATATTGTAACGTAAATCTCGAGCGGTAAGGGTTTCTGGGGAACGTTTCTGTTTAGTTATTCCACACAATAAATAGACGATGAAATGTTCTTCTTGATTTTGATGATTGTTTTATTCTGACTCTTGAACTTAACAAATCACTTGGTTTTGTACTAACCTGAAAATTCTAAAGATTCTTATTCTAAAAGCACTGTCTTTCGCATACAGATCCTTCCAGTAAGATCGCCAGACGTGAACTCCGTAAACCGCGCGAAGTAAGCCCGCTTGGCACATCTGTACAGGAGCTGATCATGCAGTGATCACGCGCGCGCTGTGCATCACGCGACCCCCAAAATAGCTGCCGCAAAACTAGGTCACTGCACAGCGCCGCCAGCGGCCACTCCGCCACATTACCCGCACCTTTAAGAAGGTGATGTGTCCTCACATCATTTAACTGCTTTTACGTCAATTTCATGCAACGACAAAATAAACGATTTTTAACACTTGACAAAACTTTTAAGTCTGTACATTTCAAAACAACTATTTAATCTTTGGCAACTTTTACTGCTACGTTTTAACAACAGCTTTTAAACACCTTTCTCAGGATAACACTTAAACAATTACTTCAAGCAACAAACTTCAAAAACTTCAGAGGTTGCTTAGAAAACAAAGATAACCCTTAGAAAAATGGAACTGTGTTAGCGATCATTCGTAATCGAACTTTTCGGTCACTACGCGTGATACGACTGTGGCACCATCTAGTAGCTCCTTGATGGTGCGCTCCTTGAGCACTCGTGCCTTTGACGTCTGGACTGCCACGTCTCGATGAGTGGGCAGGAAGTTGTCTGCCATCTGCTCTTTCGGCTCCTCTATGATGTGTCTCACAATGAGCGGACTGGTAGGGGCCCTCGTTGCGGTGTGGGGTCTCTCAGGTGGAGCCTCTTGGGGGAAGGGGGAACCGTCAACTGCTGCAATACAGGCCTTGGGCCGGAGAATGGCAGCTGCCGGATTGGGCTGTTTGGGTGGATGCTGAGCATGTCTGGATCTCTACTAGGGGTTCTCGGCACTTCATCTGTCTCGTCGATTGACGAGGACTGGTCTTTATGGGCGAGCTGCCAGTGTCCGTCCCAGTCGTGCTTCCTACTGAATTTGATGGGGCAGTAGGGACAGGCATACCTCTCTCGCATCTTGAGATGTTGCTCCTCCACGTGGCGGCGTAGTGTGGCAGATGAAGAGAAGCTCTTCTGGCACTCTCCGCATTTCTGTTTTCTGGGAGAACGGCTTCGCTCCCGACCCTGGCTTCGTCCACGTTGGTCCATACTTATCACTCCTGCAAAAACACAGAAGCAGAGGAGAAACATTATGACCACCTTGTTCGAATGTTAGCACCACTCCCCATAACGGTCTGGGGGTTTTCGTGTTCGTCTGCCATGTGGGTCATTTTCATAGATTTTTGGCTCTGGCTCGTCATTGTGGTCTGCTGGTAGTACTCGAGCATCGAGTTGACTAATCGATGGTTCCATCTCGGTACTGAAGACTGGGTAAACTCCTACATCCGTCTCATTCATTTGCTCGGTTTCTTCGGTGTCATTGTCGTGGTCTCCTCTGGCGCTTCCCTGGCGTAAGGGTTCAACTTGCTCGTCTTCATGGACTGGGATTTCTCCAGCTTCCTGTTGGGTCAATGGTTCAGAGTCTGTCCTCCAATTTAATTGCTCAACCTCCACTAGCTGGCCTCTTCCCTCGCCCCGTTGACGCGAGAGCCAAGATTTGTCTACATCTCCATGGAACGGCTTCAGGCGGTTGACATGGATTACTTTAGGTTTGTGTCTGGGCTCTCGTTGCATTCTTAGGACCACATCACGTAACAAATGGGTGACGATATAGGGGCCATCCCACTTCGGCTGGAGCTTTGGAGATAATCCAACCGTCTTTGTTCCAACTCGTGCCACGACAGCACTGCCAACGTCGTACTCAGCCTTGTCCGCCTTGACGGCTCTGGTAGCAGGCGGACTTCTTCAGTTGAACTCGAGCCGTCTCATGGGCCGATTCTAGCCTCTCTCTGAGCTCATCAACGTAGTCTGATGCTTCAGCATGTCCCTTCTTCGGTAGACCACATATCACGTCAATGGGCAGGTCCACTTCCCTCCCAAACATCATCTTGTTTGGAGTAAGGCCGGTACTCTCATTAGGGGAAACTCGGTATGCCATCAAGACTGAAGGCACATATCTGTCCCAATCCTTTTGATTAGTAGCGATATACGAGGCGAGCATTGCAATCAGTGTCCTATTGAAGCCTTCCACTTGCCCATCACTCTGAGGGTGGTATGGTGTCGTGCGGGTCTTATCAATGCCAAGTAACTCACATAATCCCTTAAAGACCTTACTTTCGAATTGCCGACCTTGGTCACTATGTATTTGGCGAGGCACGCCGAATCTACTGATGAACTCATCAACAAGGGCACGGGCAATGGTTTTAGCATCTACGGCAGGAACTGGGTAGGCTTCGGTCCATTTACTGAAGTAGTCAGTCACTACCACAATATAACGATTGCCACACACTCCAAACACCTCCGGCACCATTTCTTGACACTGTCTAGCATCCTCCACCAGTAGAAGCGAGCCTTGACCTTTTCATACATTCATACATTTCGTATGCCTAGATGGCCTCCTGTTGGAGCGTCATGTGGCTGCTTGAGGACTTTTTCTTGTATCTTGTTGGGAATAACCAAAAGGTAATGGATCTCGTTGCCAGTATCATCCTCCCACCTCTTTTGCAAGATTCCATTTCGAACACTCAGCTGGTCCCAGGCTCCCCACAAGGATTTACATCGGGCGTTCTCTGCTGAAACCTCTGGACCATGGCGGTCTCGGACCTTTGGATTCGAGCCAGTTTATGAACTTATTCAGGACAGGATCCTCTCTCTGTTTCTGCCTTAGTGTCGAGTTCGAAATCCCCATCAACCAATTTGGTTGAAGCTCCTTGGCCGTCTCTCTGATCTGTTCCTGTAACACATGACAATGATCTGTATCATCCTGACACTCATCAGGGGTAGACTCGGCCGGATAATCTGCTGTTGCCGGTCTTTCATCTTGCCTGCCACGTTTACACTGTCGGCAAGGCATCCTAGACATCGCATCGGCATTTCCGTGTCTTCGCCCGGGTCGGTGCTCTATCACAAAATCATATTCGGCCAACACCTGAAGCCATCTTGCTGTTTGTCCCTCGGGGTTTTTAAACCCCAACAACCACTTTAACGCCCCATGGTCGGTTCGAATCTTGAACTGTCGACCGTACAAATAAGGGCGAAAGTGCTTCACGTGGTGTACCAAGGCAAGAAGTTCCTTTCTGGTCACACAGTTATTTCTCTCGCTTTTACCGAGGGAGCGGCTGGCGTAAGCTATAACCCTCTCGACTCTGTCAACACTTTGAGACAGGACGGCTCCTATGCCGAAATCACTGGCATCAGTGTCCAAAATGAAAGTGTTCGTGGCCGTTGGGTACGCTAGGATTGGAGATGAAATAAGGCGGTGTCTGAGTTTGTCAAACGTTTCTTGGCATTCACTAGTCCAAACAAACTCACGGCCCTTTTCGGTCAGTTTATGAAGAGGACTAGCCAGTTCAGCAAAAGCAGAGACAAACCGGCGATAGTACGAGGCCAGTCCAAGGAAACTACGGACCTCATGAACATTCACTGGGACCGGCCAGTCTTTTACTTTCTGGATTTTCACCGGGTCTGTGTGCACTCCCTCGTCAGAAACAACATGTCCCAGGTAAGACACGCGATGCTGGAACAGATGGCACTTTTTCGGCTTAAGCTTCAGTCCTGCTTCTTTTATCCGCTCAAAGATGAGTTGTAAACCGTTCCATGTTTTCTTCAAATGTACGACTGTACACTATGACGTCGTCTAAATAGACCAGGCATATCTGCCACTGGAGACTTCGTAATGCATTCTCCATCAGCCTTTCAAAAGTTGAGGGGGCGTTACATAGCCCGAAGGCCTCAAACTTGTACAGGCCACAGTGAGCAACAAATGCAGTTTTCTCTTTATTTTCTTCTGCCATCGGTACTTGCCAGTACCCGGACGCCAGGTCGAGAGTGGAGAAGTATTGGGAGCCAGCCAAGGTGTCAATCGTGTCGTCAATGCGCGGAATGGGGTACGCGTCTTTGCGTGTGATAGCGTTCAGCCGCCGGTAATCCACGCAGAACTTTACGCTCCCATCTTTCTTCCTCACCAGGACGATTGGCGACGCCCATGGTCCCGTTGCTGGCGTGATGACATTTCTCCAGCATGTCATTTATCTCCTTCTCGGCCACTTCCCGCTGATGAAGGGGCAATCTCCTCGGCTGCTGCCTAACAGGAGATGAACTTCCGGTTTCAATATGGTGCTGAACCTTACTGGTTTTATCAATATCCCCTTCCCCTCTCGAGAACAGCGCCTGGTTCTTGAGCAGACGTTTCTTTAACTGGACTTCTTCTGTCTCGTTCAGTCGAATTGCACTTCTCTGAAAAAGGTCGTCCAATTGTGGGGGAACTGGTCTATGTTTGCCTGCGTGATCTCTATCACCGTCACATGAATTAACATTATTGATTTGCTCTGAATGCACTTGGTCATCTGCACCAAGATTTGGCCCTACTGCGTCTACCGTTTGGAATGTACCTGCCGTCGTTCCTTTGTAGATGGTCACATGAGTTTCTGTTGGATTAATAAGTCTTACTGGCACCGTTGCCCCCTTGGTACTGACCAGTGAGGGTGCCAACAGGACATTTCGCTTGACGAGGCTAAGAGCTGGCTCAATCACCTCATACGGCACTCCTCTCGATCTTCGCTGAATTTTCCCGCAACTACCATTTCTGTCTGGGCCGGCACTACCACCGTCTCACTAACGGTCACTCGACAACTCCAGAGTCGATCAGAAGTGTCCCTAAGAGGTAACTTTATCCCTCTCCACTGCAGACTATTACTGGTAATATCGATCGAGCAGTTTTCCGATCGTAGGAAATCTAAACCAAGGAGCACATCATTACTTATGTCAGCGTTAATGAATTTGTGAAACACTAGGTGACCACCCAACTCAAGCTCCACTGTAGCTTCTCCTGAGACTGCCAAGCTCATGTCATTTGCAACATTCACTTCAACGTCAGTACTGGTTATTATGCTGCATTGTCTTTTCTCTGACCATTTATTGACGACTCTCTCGGATATAATTGACACGGATGCCCCGGTGTCAAGCAGAAGTACTGCATCTACTCAAATCACACATGCATCAAGGTACAATCCTCTACCGACGGCATTTACATTCCCTATCTGTAGATCGCTATTGGGCCATGTTTTTACAACTGAGTCTCGACCACCTGGCTCAGCTCCTAACAGTTTCCCTGATTATTGATGGGTTGGGACTTTTGGACGTTCAAGGACGCTGGTGTACTGCCATCACTTGTTGTCAGCAAAGGACAGTTTCGCTTGATATGGCCATACTCTTCGCAATGATAGCACCGGGGCCCCTTGCCGTCTGTCCTTCGGCCTCTTGGCTTCTGTCTGTTGAGCTGCTTCTTAAGCTCCCATATTTGGTCCGAAATGTTCTTCATCTGTTGCTGCCAACCTGCTGGCTCGCTGGCACTGATGACCTGAATTGTTTCTTCTGTAGTGAGCTGCCTCACGTTGGCTTTCTTCAAGTCCATCGTCCTTCGCTCTTTTTCGGCATTTTGAAGTGTCGTGGTTCTCATCTGAATAACTCTTATCCTGATGTCGCCGTCTGCCGAAGCATCTAAAGAAGTGGTCTCTGCCCATATGATCTTTGCTTTCAGCAGGTAGGTCCACGTACACTTTTTCCACCAGTCGTCGAATCTCCTCAGCCATTTCTACGAGGTTTTCTGGAGGTTTCTGCCTCCTATTTCGGAGGTGGGCCCGGTAAAGTTCCTGTCTCCCCAATGGGTCAAAGCGTGCTTGCAAAGCTTTGACTAACTTCTGGTAACCTCAAGTTGCATCTTTGGGCATTGTACTTAATACCTGTTGTGCTGAGCCAGTCGACAACACAGCCAAAAACTGGTACTTGAAGCTGACAGAAATGACGAGGCACGAGAGAAGCTGAAGCGGTCCAATGAACTGGCCAAAACAAGAATGCCAAGGATGAGACACAGACGAAAAGAGGAAAAAGACAAAAATAAGAAACGCAAACAAAGGATGACCAGAAGCGAAATGCAAAGATTGGCTCAAAAGCGTGAACAGAAAGACAGAGACAGGTACATGAACACTGAGAAGAAGAGACAAGAGAAAGAATTACGAAATCCAACCAAACCAACATCCAATCAAACTGAAGACGTGGTAGAAGGCCCAATGACTTGATGGTACATGACTCTTCCAACGCCAGCACCATTCCAAACTGTTATTGGATCACGAAATTCCACTCCAAACATCAGTCAGTCCATCACTTTCCATTCCTGTTTCATCATCAGCTAGAAGGAAAAGGTCCTCAAAAGCAAGAAAATCCATGCCTTTGGATGCAGAGAAATGTGTTGATGTTGTAAATGACTTGATCAAAAATGCAAGCCCCAAAAAAGCTGAAGTGCTGAATAAGCGCCTCATCATGTCATCCAAAGAAAGCTTTGTGCACAAGGAAGTTTCATCAGCCTTTGTACAAAATTTAAAGTCATTTCGATCCAACTCTAATAGGAGAAAGTATTTTGCCTTGGCTCTGAACACTCTCAAGAAGTACAAACTTCAAAGGTTTGCTGCGCAGTCCCTCAAGGTGAATCGCAGGATTATGAAGCAAAACAAGAGGCAGAAAGCTGGACGTCCAACTCTTCCACTCTACATCATTAGGAAAGTCGAAGGGTTTTACAATGATGCGTCAACCCAGTTCCCGGAGAAAAAGGCAGTTAGTAGGAAAACCGGATTGGTTAGCAGAATACTAACCAAGCCCATACTACAAGTCTAAGAAGATTTCAAAGAAGCCTACCCTGAAACACAGCTAAGCAGTTCCCAGTTTTTCAAGTACAGGCCCAGTCATATCAAATCCTGAATATTGTGAAAACGTAACACTGAAGCTTAAAGCAATTAACAAACACTTGCAGGAAAAAGGTCTCAAAGACAAAAAAAATCAAGGACAACTGGGAGGCTGCTGCACTAACAATGTGTTCAAAAGGAGGAGAAAAATACCATAAGCTTTCATGCATTCAAAGGAAATGTAATGGATGTGGTGTAAAATTGCTGAAGAACCATCTGGGAGAGTTGGATACAACGGTGCAGACATCTTGGAAAAGATGGGAGAAAGTGAAAATTGTATGTGGAAAGGAGGGCATGAACAGCAACTTAAGAAGGAGCAGCTTGTTGAAAAAGAAGGTACCATGGCAGATTTAATCACTCAACTCCTCTCAAAGAAGTGGAACCACATGCCCAACATCTATTTATTGCAGCTTGGCAGTCACATCAGTTTGCCCAACTAAAAGCGCACTTGCCTGAGAAATGGATATTAAGTGTGCTGGACTTCGCAGAAAATTATACTGCATTATTCCAAGATGAAATTTCAGGAGCCCATTGGAATCACAACCAATCCAATAGTCAGCTACTATCACTGCAATGCATGTTGGTCCTTAGTCACAGAATCCATGATATTCATTTCAGAAGATACCCAACATGACTTTGATGCAGTGCAGCGCTTCTCACTTCTGGCATATGACCATCTTCAGACCAAGCGGAAGCTGCTTATTTTAAAGTCTGTTAGATTTTCAGATGGGTGTTCCGCTCAATATAAGTCGAAAGGCCCTATGGCAGACATTGCACATACAGAGATGGACAACAAATTCCCCACACAGCATATCTACTTCGGGTCACGCCATGGGAAAGGACCGTCAGATGGGGAGAGTGCTGTCATCAAAAGTCTTGCCTCTGCAGCTGTGAAGAGTGGAGGGCAAACAATTTCCACAGCTTCGGAGATGTACAAGTTCCTATGGAACTTGTACCCAGGAGAAGGCGGTTATTTCTCAATGGTCCAAAGTCCCATTGGTTCGAAGTCTCATTGGTCTGACGTTACACATTGGTCCGCCGAAGCCAAATGCTGTGTAGTTCCACTGGTTCATGTTGACTGACCCTAACCCTAATCCTATTGGGAGTTGGACCAATGGGGTGTCGAACCAATGGGGCTTCGAACCAATGGGGCGTCGGGTCAATGGAACGTATATAGCAATGGAACGTATAGAGCAATGGTACTTCGGACAATGTCCCCATAGAAGGCATAGTGGTTGGCACCATGGCCGAAGAAGGCTGACATTCGAGCGGTTCGGCAGAGAGACTTCACATCTTATTGAAGCAAGAAAGCTAAGTTACACAGGCTTTGTTTTAGAAGGCGAAGCCTGTGCTCATCCTGAGCCAAAACCAACACGACATATTCCAGCCCCCACTTCCTAAGAGATTTTTACCTATATTAGCAAATCGTCACACTTTCCGTAATTTATACTCCGCAATTCACATTATAATCAACTTATCCCCAGAGCAACTGACTCTGAACTGCCAAACCCCCTTTCAAAGGTGTATGTCGTCAACGTGCAAAGGAAGCCCTAAAGTGAAATAATAGCTGAAAAGGAGAGAGCATTTTTTTCTTTCAAAATAACAGAAAAACAGGCCATTCGAGTCGAAGAAGTTACAAAATGAAACCCAAAACTATGGTACTCATTCCGTGCAGGAAGAATAACAGCGTCTAAGCAGCCTGGCCGTGACCCAAGAATGCCATCCAAGTCTCTGATCAACAACATTAGCAAACCTGAGGCAGTGAGGTTTTCCAGTATTATGTGTTAGTATAAAAATATCATCGAGCAAAGCAATCGTCCTTAAATCAAGATTTAAAGGGCACATTTAACCACAACAAGATTTCTTGTACATTTGCGTCCAGAGAGCACATAGTATTTGTTTAAGAGATTGCTTACCTGCAAAAGCCCACCCGAAAAGAAAATCTATGGTAAGTAAAATGGCCTCAATTGACCAATGCAACTCAAAGTTATGGCAAATTATATGACGATCAAATGACGTTATTTGTTTAGGAAATGTGTACTGATTTTTCTTCTTCCGATATCGAATAAAACGGTGTGACAAAAATGCCCCCAAATCCCACTTTTTACTTAAGTTTCTTCACTCTATATCTTACTTATATCTTCCTAGAGATCTGGCATTTTCGTCTAGTAAATTCCTGTTGTTGTTTTTGGATTTATTTCCAAGTAGTTTTGAGTATTATCCTGCCGAAATTCTGTGTGTGCACTCACGTGTTTGTTTACACATGTCAGCTGAGCTATAAATGGCGTGATGGTAAAATCCAACGTGGCCGCCATTTGAGCGGCTGCTGAAACGTTTGTGATTGGATGAAAGTTCTAAAATTATTTCTAGAAAACTGAGACTTCTAAAAAGTAATTTAGAAAGTTTGTATAAATATTTATCTAGCTTATTTATATGTGAAGTTGTCTAATTTAAAGCAACTGTGAAAGTTACAAAAGTTTTGATGAAATTTCTATCAGATTATGTCTGATAAGTCAGTGACTGACTAATGAATATTCATATCTGTGACATCACTGAATTTCCTTCAAGGAACGCAGGGTTTGTTTACATTTATTCACTACTCGTAAAAGTGAGCCTTTTTTTGGAATTCTGTGTAATCTATTTACATTTATAGAGCAGATTTACTGTCAGGAATGTCTTGAAGATTAATTTAAGCCTTTTTATGGAATATTTTGCTGTATAATTTTTAAGAAATGTCGGGGAAACTATCGCTATGTGTATACTGTGAGTTTTACAAATATGGGCGTGGCCTATTTACTAGCGTGTACTTTTGACTTCACACTGAGCGCGTAGCCCATAGGGTATAATAAATTGGTTGGTGTTGGTCTACTGTTAGCTGCGAGCTGCACTGTTGATCTCTAAAGTCTGTATTTACACATAGTGCTTGGGCTAGTTTGGCGAGCTGAGTAATTAGAGAGTAAGTCATCTTTTAACAACTTGAATTAAGTTGGGGAGCTGAGCTGAGCAAAGTTTTGGGGAGCCAACTTTTGGGGAGCCAACTTCTGGGGAGCAAAACTTTGGGGATCCAGAGTCGGACACTGACAGGAGTTTTTATATAATTTTGAAAAGTATACATTAAAGTTATTAAAGGGATTCAAAGTAGTAAAGGGAAATGAAATATTTTTAAAAATAATTTAAATTAAACATTTTCAAGGGACTCCACAATTTTTTTATCAAATGGTTCACATATTTCAGTTTTTGTATTATTTTGAAAAGTATCATTTAAATTATTGAAGGGATTCAAAGTAGTAAAGGGGAAATTAATATTCTAAAAGATTATTAAAAGTAAACATTTTAAAGGGACTCCGCATTTGTTTAAATGAAGGGGTTCTCATATTAAAGTATTCATATTCATTTAAAAAGTATCATACACTTTTAAGTTATTCAAACGGATTCAAAGTTGTTGATGGGAAATAAATATTTTCTAGGCCTACGTGGGATCATCATCAAAGAGTATTATTTTTTTCTCAGCTGTGCCATCGAGTACGAAGTCTATGCTGTGCCCAGCACTTTACTACTTTTTTTGACAAACTGCAGCTGCATGCCTGTGTAATAAATAACAATTAAGACGCCTTTACCATGGTGTAGCCATCTTGTTTTCTACCGTTCAAAAAACATGTTACAAAACTGAGGCTTGAAGGTAAAGATAAAGTGGTTCGATATTAAGTTATAAATTACTATCAACATTGTCATTTGGTATACAGGGGGAGTGACCTTTTATTATTGCATCATGATAAAATGGGCTTTTGGGTACTGGCTCTTTGGACACGAGTACATTTTGTACAAGAACTGAATACTCTTGATTGTTTATGTGACCTAGAACATAGGCGTGTATACATGATTGGCCTTGGTGCCCCCTTGAGTTGGCCTAGCAGCCCTGTGTATTTTTGATTGGGGGCAAGGCCAGAGTGGCCTGCCCCTTTTTTGCCCCAGATCTCGGCCTGCGGGAAGTACGTTGAGAAATATACTTTCTACATGCTTATGTACGATCCAACCTATGCCAAACTCTTTCCGTACCCCCTGCAAAATGACTGGGAAGAAATTGCTTAGACATATTATACAAATTAAAAGTAAGTCGAGACAAAATTCGTAATTAGACAATTATAAATTATAATCACTGAAATGACGGGTAACAAACATTACAAATGATTACCATCTTCGATTCCCAGTTACAAATATTCTTACAGGTAACCACCCCGTGAAAAAAATCTCCCTTGAAGTAAGATGTGAGAGAGCTGTACTCTGTTATCAGTTGGAAGCGTCGACACCAACATTGGTTCTCAGAACAACCTTTTGGCCCCTCAAAAAGAGTTTATTCACATGATTGTCTCCTGCAAGTTTATTTCTTACTGTACAAGTACTTCAAACACCATGCAAAGTTTGAAATATGTACGTGTTCAAAAGGGGTGCATACCTTACGTTCCCAATACTGATGTCCCCCAAAATCTTACCATATAACCATAACCCCAACCCAAATCCTGATGATTTCGCAGAACATCGGTATTGGGGAGCCTCGAGTAGACCCCATTCAAAAGTTGCTCAGCGGTAAAACTCATCGCCATTAAACTACGTGCATGGGCAAACGTAAAATCACAAGAGCCCAGTTTACATATATACAGTTGCTTAAAATAAGGTAAACGAACACAATTAAGTCACATGTGAAAGTAACTTAAACGGGTACCAGCGATGTTTCATTTTCTTGCAAATCAATAGAGGGGCGCAAGGTCAAGAACAATACCAGAATCGAACGAAACCGACGTTCAAAAAGTTTCCAATTAAAAATGTTTGTGCGCCCGTGTTATTAAATCTCAAGATAGTATTTTCACATATCCATTAGCATGCTTGAATAATGTTCTTAAATTGTTACACTTAACATCCCTAATTTTCCATTATGTTTGATTTGGAACATAGTTTGTCTACATGTACTGTCGTTTGTTCAACATACTATTGAGTGCGACTTCAAGCGCATCACTGGCAATAAAATTGCATATTTTGCAATTTTAACGTAATTCGCATATATTATGAGGTCATTTGCATACATAATGGCTACAGTTGCACTTTTGGCACATTTTAATTTGTAAAATTGTCTTCAAGCTAAAATACCACCGAATACTAAATATTTTTTGACTACAACATTCCAAACTGAAGTTACAATATTTACGCATATTAATTAGGTAGACTTACTCAAAATTTAATGTCAAGGCTATTTGGAAGAAAATGCGATTTTCCTAAATTTTTAAGGATTCCGTAGTCAAAAATGGAAAAGAAATGTGAGATTGATATTTTTTTATCTGTGGACTGCTTCAGGAATACATGTAAAGATTGCCAGGGTTTTAATTTACTAATACAATCACATTGAAGAACTTATATCTTCGAGAGAAAGAAAACTCACCCTATTATACGCTAGAAACTTTTTCAAACGGTCAGTTAAACAGTAGCACATAACGAAATTTGTATGTTTATTTTTTTATGTAAAATACAACTGAACGTATATTCCACTCGATTTGCACTTCCTTTCGGTAAGTTGATTTTTTTGGTTAACAAAATACGTCTACCATTTGTTTTGTTATCCGTCTCCAATGATATTTATATGAAGGAAAGCAGTTTTTAACTGATAAGGCCACCATGTATAAATATGACAGTGAATAAAGAAATAAAACAATGTCATTGCTGAGAATAGAGAGTTGTTTATTATAACCTTGTCAAATTTCTTCAGCGAGTTTCGTCTAAATCTTTAATGTCGTATAACTGGTTATTTTAGAAACAACAGTTGATATCGAATACGGCAGCCGTAATAGGATGTTCAACTTCTAGCATTACAAAACACCATAAACAAATATCATTGGGAATGAGACCTTTATCTCATAACTGCTTATCAAACCAGAACTCTTTTGTAGCTTGATATTGGTTCAACAGTGAAATACGTTACCAATACAGAAGATTTTGGCATCAAATCCGTCCTGTTATTGTTGGTATTATATTATGATTGTTTTTTTTTGTCGTTGGTCTTTATCTTATACTTTTGTTTTTAATTGAAAGGAAATAACCGAGTCCAAGAACCATAGTCTGGTTCGAGCCGGAGATCCTGATATTAACAGCTTACTGCGTTTTAGAAAATAGCCAACTTTAGGCAAATGAATTTCAAATTCAGAATTAATATTAAACAATTTTCCATATCACTACGTACCAAAAAAAAAGCCATTGGCTCCCACTTCAAGTTACATTCAAGGGTACCAGTTAACTAGTGGAACTTTTAAATAAAAAAACCCAAAATTTTGTAGTGATTGCAACTTAATTGGAAAGATTCATGTTGCCTGTTAAATGTACATTTACATTTGTGAATTTAGTTTGTCGGTTCAATCCAAATTGATATTGTACATGTAAATGTACATGTACATCTGAAAATTGTGTTGATACATGCATGTATGTATGTGCCAGAAACACATGCATAGATGTACAGAAACACGATATGTTTTTATTATGCAATATATACATGTACATACACATGCACAGTTGTCTTGTATGTTCACTGATCATTTTTTAGAAGCAATATGTCTCCACATGTTAAAAATAAGCAAGGGGAACAGTGTGGGGCTGTTCATGGAGAACAGTCTAACACATAAACGGACTATGGGCTTCGAACTATTTTAAGGCGTGATCATCTTCTGATGTAAATTTCTCCCAAAAGTCATTTGGTTTCCCCTCCAAAAATTAAAAAGAAAATGAGATATGACGAAGGCAGTTCAATTTGATGTGTCTCTCGAACACCTGAGAAAGTTGCGATAAAATTTTCTGAATTTTTGATGCTGGGGAATTTACCATTGGTGTCTACGGCGGTTAATTTACTGGTCTGCACCCTGTAATATCAAATGGCGTCCATGTTGTTATGTGATTGAAAAGGGGCAATCGTTGTGTAAATTTGTGATGATTAGAAAATGAAACACAGAACATTTTTAAAGAAAATTTCTGGACAATCTTTTTTTCTGAGTTTCTTATTTTTGGCTGTTTTATTTAAAAAAAAAACACTTCATGCAATCTCATTCGAGCAAATGTTATTATAAAAACCAGTTTTCTGTTCGTTGTAAATATTTTTTTAGGCTGTATAATGAAATTACATTAATAATATTTGAAAAATGTATTTTCACTCTTTAGAGATAAATTGACTTGGCATAACTGTCACGTTAAAAGTATATAGGAGGCTTGGAGAGGCATCGCAGTAGTGGGGTGGAAACTTGCGGCGAATGGCATAGCATGAATGAATGGTACCGGCTAGTGTCAAAATGGAGGCCAACGATGTGGAAATATGGAGTGGTCGGATAAAATTTGGTATTACTAAAAGAGCCAAAACTAACAGAAGTGACGGTTGGTGCGGGCGGGGTCCACGAAGAGTTCCAGAAAAACAAAATATGGCCAAATCTCATTCCGTATGCCTGGCTCGAAGAAACGCACAATGAGGAGTGTGCACCGCGTGGCTAACATTGCACATACCGAGAATTTCAATTTACCTCGGAAGAGAGATGAGTCACTTGTGCCACATTTAATCGTGTGTCCTTTCCGAGCACCTTTCCTTGGAGCTAAGGCTGATCAACAACCAGCGAAAGATTTGCCGAAGCCAAAAGAAATGCCAGGGTCATGGCACATAACAAAAGTTGCATCATATGAAAAACTAGTGCAAGTAGCATTAATATATTTAACTAAATTACTTTAGCGTTACACAAAGTTAATCACGTGCTAGGAAACTGCTTGCAATAACTATGGTCGAGTCTAACATTGTAACTTTCATTCACCCCTTGGAATTTAAAACCGTGCTTTGGATTTACTTGTCTCAACATATATGTTGATTTGGTAGAAAAAATACGAATGAAACCGCATATCTATTGTGATCGCCTCTTTCTGTCCTCCAACAATTCGTCATACAATTTCGATTTGATTTTTACACATTTTTTTGAAAGGGGTTTTATATTAAGCAGTACACGTATGTAACTTGGCTCAGTCATAATTTTATACAGGGCACTTCGGAATTCGTGGACGATTTTTGCCTAAAGTGCGCAGTTAGTCCACAGACGAGATACGATTATTTGCAAAAAGGGATGTCTTAAAATCATGTTTGATCATACACAGTTGGAAAACGGTCTATGAAACATCAGAAGCAGAAAACAGAGCTTAGACTTAAGAGAGCCACACACACCTTTTGATCACAGACCTGTTCATGCTGTAAGAAGGTATGATTATACTGACCGTTCTTGGTATATACCCACCGGAAAATATTTTGGTCTAGTATGTCAGTAGCTAAAGCTAATTCTATTCCACAGAAATTTTATTCCACATAGCTTGGCCGAGCACAGTGTCTTTTCCACACTGACGATGCTATCTGGAATAAGGTCTCCTGAACATAAGTTTTACATTGTCAAACTTGAGTAGAAACTTTTTTTAAAATTTTTTGAAGCATCATACTTTTGTTTTGAAGCATCATACTTTGTTTTATTTTTTTTACGGAAGCCCTTTCGATTATTTTACCTTAAGCAGCCAAATTTAACTACATAGATATACAAAAATACCTTAAATCCAAACCAATTTAAATCCTTTCCATGGATCTCCTCCCTTAAGTTCACAAACTCAACGTACGCCAAGCACATCCAATGAATCACTACTAAAAGGACGACCAAAAATTACCGCACACAGCTGGATAACATCACCCATTTTTTAAACACTCGGTCATTATCTCAAAATTTTGATCAGTAGATTCGAAGACAATTTTTTTGAGAACTATTTCCCATGGCTAATTATCTCAAATTCATTACAATGGATTGAAGCGACTAAAACATTTAGCCCAGTTCACAATTCGAAGCGAATTCGGGACGGCAAAATCGCAGGGCGAGTGCCGATATCAAGCAATATTTGTATTCGTGAAATAATAACAGAATTGTGCCAGCGATTCTCTTAGCAACAACGATGGCAGGGCTTGCACTTCAACAATTCTACTTTCCGCGCATCTCTTGCGGCAAAGAAAAAAAAGGCCGCGCATCTCTTGCGGCAAAGAAAAAAAAAAGGCCGAGGTCAATTTATGTTCGACAGATTAATCAATTACGGCAACAGGAGGGAGCTCACCACGAGCTCGTTCGTGTGATGATACTGGCGAACCACGCTACGTTTTTCATTTCATTTCAAATGAATCCATGCCACTTTGAAAGTTTGCTCAAATTGGTTGCCCCAAAAATTCACCATGAACGTTCCCACGCCTGGCCGATAAGTGAAGTCGAATGACTGTCGATGACCCTCCGGTAGTCTTTTCCCTTTGTTTACTTTTCTTAAACGGAAGTACTTCAGTCAACATATACCAAAAAAGAGCGTAATCCTAATGCAATGGCTCAAGCCATGATAAACGCACGTGTAGAAGCTGTGAAGCGAAGTGCGAGCCTGCAAGGCGGGTGAAATGACCCGCGTTTTTAAGACCGAGGTGATCATCAGCCGAGTCAACCCCTACGCGGACGTGCCGGTTCAAACCATCCTCGAGCTGTGCCAGTCGGAGTTTGGAGATTATCAGTACCAAATATTCGAGCACGACCCGGCCAAGGGTGGATAGGCTAGCAGATTCCGAGGAAACTGAACACACTGATTTTGGTCAAGCAAATTAGGATTGCTTACAATTTATTCAGGAGAGTTTGATTTAAGGATGTAAATTTGTTCACAAGTTCAGCGCCCTCTTCTATGTAAACTGCTTTTCCGATCGTTGAGGACCGAGTTTTCTTCATAATGTTGCGGACTAATTTAAAGGGATTTTCTTTAGGATGTTGAAGACCAAACTTAATGCCGGTTAAAAATTAAGGACCGTGTTTTTTTTCCCTTTATAATTAAACTTGAAGTTAATCATCTAAAAAAAAATGTGTATCATGCATTGGGCTATATTATTATAGAACAAATATGTTTTATCAAAATCGCTTTCAAGCCTTTTTATACCAGGACTAATTGTTTGCTGTAAGCACACAATTTGTTTTAGGCCCACGTAGCCTAACAAAATTAAATGGCAATGTCATTTTATAAACTTTATTGAAAATCCAACCAAAATGTGCTTCTTATTACAGGCTTTGCGTTTTTCAAATATATCATGGAGTGGAATGATGATGTGCGTCAGTAGCCAAGGGTAGACTTTCCATGTGATTTCAAGAGATCTTGATCATTTCAAAATTCCTTTTTACAAATGACAGATCATTACATTAAATTCTAAATAGATTTGCAACGGAATCATGGATAAATAACTTTGTGCAATAATTCGTCGATCAACTCCCCCAGGACTCCTTCTTTATATAATAGTTGCTTAGCCTTCTGGTTTTGATTTTGCTACATCGATACAGCGTATGCTTGAATATATAGGACCTACACGTTTGTTCTGCACACACATTTAGTAGCTTAAAAAAACAACTGTGCACTAAAGACAAATAAATTATCTTACATTATTTTTGCTTTAAAGATCTTCTTCACATGAAATACACATCAAACGTAAGTATTTTAATGTTTATTGATTTACAATAATAGATATAAATGAATTACTCTTTTCCCTTTCATTTTTTTCAGATTGGTACGACTACAGCACAAACGGGCCTGTATGAGATGAATATACGAACTTAAACCATCGATGCATAAGTGAAGGTATAACTTTACTCCATTCTGCTTTGATAGGAGTAGTGAAGCTGTTACAACTCCGATAATGTCATTTTTCATAAGGACTGGTCAACTCGCTAAACAGTGGAGACCGGAACGCACCGTTTTCCAAATGTGGACGTACGTTCACTGCGCTGCAGCAGTTCTTTAAAAAGGAATGGCTTACGACAGCGTTTTCTTAGTAGTGCTAGAATTTTGTAAGAGTTTATAATTAACCAGTGTTATACTCCCGATTTGTACGCGAAAGTTTAGAGTGAAGATTGTTGGACCGTTTTGAGTCGTGCGGGAGAACATCTGGAAGTGGGATGCAACAATGTACGAATTACTGGTTTCGCCGACAAAAATTCCACTGTAGACGGACATTGTTAATAATAATCAGCACTTCAGAATGGAAGATTGACTTTCGAAGTAAGACATTTTAGGATATACTTTCAATTTATTTGTGCAAAATAGATTCCTCGTTTGGCAAGATCAATAACAAGGCAAATTTTGGAAAGGGTAGGTCATTACGAGATAATGGGTACAAATCCGGTTCCAGAACAAAATTGCTCTAGGGGTCAAAATGCCAAGCCCCAAATTAAAAATAGGAGTGCAAAAGTATTCCCTTTGCCGAGCTTTGTGGGTGCGGTGTACGTAAAGGCCTTGCAACGTTGGCCAACCAACAAAAATGTGGGTTTTTTTTGACCCCCCGCCCCCCCCCCCCCGTACGAAAAATTACAATGCAAGATGAAAATCAAAAAAACAAAAGTCATTTTATTTCAGGCTCTGTACCAAGAGACGGAAACTCCTCATAGCTGATCGGGCAACCACTCCTTTGAGGAACACCTGTGTGTACCTCTCTGGACTTAGAACTGTCTGACTGTTAGAAGACGATAAGTCCCGATGTTGTGGGTCGTATCGATGGAACAGAGGCCAAATCAGTAAGACGAGGTACATGCAGGGGTGTGGGTGACCACTGATAAAAATATCTGAAAACAGCTGAAAAATGTGTATTAAGCTAAATTTTGGATATCTCCTATACTTTTGTACACAGCAAATGAGGGGAAAAAGCTGAAATTCAAAACAAAGAAAGCTGAAATCAGCTAAAAGCTGAGATTTCACACCCCTGTACATAAGCCGTCATTACGCCAGCATCCGCTGAGACATCTGACAAAATTCTTTCCAAATGGTATTAATGTTGTGGCTTCGCCGGATCTACAATGTATACATTTTATTTGCGCGAGCCATCACGCGAGCTCGTACATAAAATGTATACATTGTAGAACGCAGACGCGTCACTTAGTCCAAACGCAAGTCGATCTATATGGAGGCCACATTAAAACTCGACACCGCCCGCATGCAACACCACATACAAACAATTGACCGTATTGTATCTGTATTGCTCCTTTTGAATTACAAACTGTACAATGTTAAAAAAAAAAAAAACAATTCCAAATATATGAACATATCAGATTGCAAGACATCGGTTTTGGACGGTGAAAATTGTCCATGCGCCCGTTTTGTACAAATGTAAAAGTATTGCTACTTTTTCGAGAACAATTACCATGTGCAAATTTCGTACAAAGTGACGAAGAATACTAATCTTATTTTAACCAATATAGGATAATGCCATTGATGAGCTGAGTAAAGATGTAAGTTCAGGATATAATTACTGGAAAATTGTTGATATTATTATTTTCTGCCGTTTATTTTCACGGGATTAATAACTCAATTTTTTTATTTCGCTGTAGCTTTTTTTTGTATTTTCCCTCGTCATTGTTAAGACGTTGGATGGTAGGCCTCGGGTGGGCAAGGTCGGTTGTTTCTTGGCTGCAGAAATCCCTCTTCTTGTATAAGTTAGTAAATTCATGGAGACGATACGATTTGAATAAATCAAAGAGATTATAATTCACGACTAATATAGGACATTTACAGTGTACACAAACTTGTACGGTGGTGGGAAGACGTTTTGCCCACAGTTAAAATGCAATATTATTTTGTCAACAGTTGTTTAATAATACAACTTGTCTTATGACATCAACCATGGATTTCTGTATTAGAATATTACACAGATGCCCCGTGGTGGAGTATTGGATTTTGCTTGGATCTCCTAAGCATATCGGGTTTATGGTATTGGATTTAAACAAATAGAGTTAGGATTAGAATAACATTACTTAGGCTGACTTGGGTGATTAGAAAAACATTACTCAGACTAATGTGGGTGAGTAATTCAAATCAACAGGAATAATGTAACTATCAATGTACAAAAAAATTTCAAGGAACAAAATGAGAAATCTTGCGGTGGAGTTTACGGCTTGTACAGAACAGTTGCTTGAGACTTTTTTAATGGTAATTGAAATGTGAATATTGAATTTGCGATTAATCAAAGCTTTCGTACTTGTGGATAATCTTACGAAAGAGTACTACATTATTACTGGATTTATTAAACTTAACTTTAAAAGATATGATTAGGGAAAATTTGGAAGGCATGTAATTTGGTTGCCTTTATGTAGGAAAACTTGGTCTTATGTTTGGTGGTGAATGATTTGAAAAAAAAAACCCACACATTTAATTAATCTTGAGGTTAACAACTTACTCATATGATTATATTCTTGTACATCTGCTGAGTGGGTTGGATAACGGTTGCATTCACCCTTGATCGCACTTGAAAAAAAAGTTTCTATTGTGAGGTAGTGTGTAATGTTGATAGGGAGTTGTAGGTCCAAGAAATTAACTGTTTTCTTGTTCACTGTGAAATTGAATGGGTATCGTTTTTGGGTACAGGGAAGCTAATTGATGGATTATTAATGTGTTGTCTGATTGGCAGTTGTGGTGGTGAATGATTAACCCATCATCAATGTATCGGACAAAAATAAGTACTCTCTGTAAACTAAAACGAGATTGGCGATTTGAGCAGAGTGATAGCTGCCCATGGGGACTCCGTCGTTTTGGATAAACCACCATTTACCAACAAAAAAAATTAACATATTTACATTTAAATTGGTATAATTTTAACCAGTAATGGTAATTTCACATGCAGTGAACATTTCAAATGAGGTGTCGACAATGTCCTAGGGTGGTTACACCTCTATGTTCCGACTGCACATATTTCTATTCCTAACCCTAACCATAACCGGGAGTAACACAATCTAGGTTGTCGGAACACAGGGGTGTCGGAACATAGAGCAGTCACCCTTAGGGTGTGATCTTTGTGAATAAACTCTCAGAATAAAACGAGATAAGAGAGTCATTATCATTGTAATCAATGTTGACAGAATCGATAAGGTTAATTAGGGATTGAGAACTGTTGAGAATGGGCCATGGGTAGTTTGATTTAAAAACTTATTGTCAAAAAAACCCTGAGTAATCTATTCAGGTAGTTGCCTAAGATTTTATAGAGACAGGGGAAGAAACCAAACTGGGGGCCGTGATGATAGGTCTGCCTTTCATTACTTTTTCATTATCCGGATTAGGGGGATTAGATAGTTTGTGAAATTTGCGAAGACTTATGTTTAGGAAATTATCTGATGTGATGTTGTGGAGGAGGTTGGGGTTGAGTTTGAAAATGTCATTGTAGGGGATGTTAACTCTTTCTTCGAGTGTTGCCTGAACATAATTAAATGTGTCTGTGGGGGTAATGGGGTTAGTGATTAATTCTATAAATTGTTTGGGCTTGAATTGTTTCTTTAAGTTTTGGTCTTGTGGAAGCATGATTTTGGCTTTCCTGAAGATGGTAGTGTGTTTTTCTTCATGAGATTATGGAATGGATGATGGAATGGATGATGGAATGGTTTTTTGGTCTTTTATTGCATGTTCGTCATTGGAAGGATTAGTTGGGACGAAGGAGGGCCCTTATTGATGATCTCTTGAACTTGTTTAGGGATGCAGAGGCGTGTGAAGTTATGAACATTTGGGGAGTGGTTGCTGATTTCCTTGGCCAGTGCACGATCTATTTCCTTGTTCCTAATTGAGGTTAATTTGCGGGTGACGTATTGACTATGTATATGGGTTGCTTTTTGTAGTGTTGACGAGTTTGTGCAAGTTTTGGAAACCGGTGTGTAGGTTGCTATGTGTGATGTTTGTGGCAATATTGTCGGTGACTTTAAACTCTTGGTTAAATTGGCATTGAATACTGTGTTATTTTGAATTTTTTTCTAGGGATGAGCAATGTTTGTTGGTGATGTCAATGAAGTTTTGGAATGAGTTGTATGTGTTTTGTTTTTGGAGATTTCACGCCATGAGTAGATGTTATTACAAGATTTGAGTTTGGCGAATGTGTTCTTACCGGTACAAGTGTTGCGTGGCATACTGAAGTTGAGTAGTGTAAGGAGGGGGTTGATTATATAGGTATTAAGTGAGGGTAAGGTCGGAATTACTATTCTTATCCGACCCATCTTACACATTGATAAAAAAAACTATTAAATGTGTAGGTAATTAATTATTATTCATAAATACCTCAGACAGTTCAGCTATTCCTATTGGTCGAGAGCCCGTCACGTGGCCGGTCTTAAACGGATGATAAAGACATGGCTAGCTGGTCTTAACACTTTTCCAGTGTCACAATAAAATGTGGATTCCTAAAAATCCAGTGACTCTTAACGTTTCATTGGTTGAACGTTCACATTCCTCACAAAGGCATGCGCAACACTACCAGCTAGTCAGAATTTTATAGTTCTAAATTCAAAACGCAACGATGTTTCAAAAAGCATGAAATGAACTTGTCAAACAAAATCTGCATTTTTTGAACGAATTATTAGATTTTTTTTTTTACGAAAAGATATTTATGAACGGGAAAAAAAATATGTGCTCGGTCGGTATTGATCACTATGTTTAAGACCGCTTAGAGTCTGGGTGCTGATAATTACCCTCGCCTCCGGCTCGTGTTATTATCAGCACCCAGACTCTAAACGGTATTAACAGAGTGATAAAAACCTCCGGAGCACACATTTATTCCCTTATTTTTTAAAACATTAACACAAAGATTTCATGAATTTGAATATTAAGGAACTTTTAAAAGTCCGTTAGATTAGATCATTAATTAAATATTAGTCATTGGTGTGTTTAAGTATTTGCATCAGGATTGCACCAAAAACACTTTCCCTGGCAAATTATTGCACAGTCAAGGTTTCTGGACCAAATGGTCTCATTGATTGTATGGATATGACCAAGTATGCAAGAAGCCTGTTCAGTTCGGTGCCGGGTAGTTAGAGTGTAGTTTCTGTCGATCCCAAAGACACCTCTAATCATTTCTTCCAGTACGTACATTTTGAGTATCAGTGTGAAAAAAATAAGAAGAAAAGAACATACATGACGAAACCACGTTTAATTTGTAGACTAAAACATAAAAAACCCCAAAATAAAACCTTGTTTATTATCGAAAAGAAATGCCGGCTGAAAGATTCTTAACTTGTCTTTTACATTGGATTATGATCCAATTCACTGTTCTCATCAGATGTAGCCGGTGAAAGATGAGGCAGGTTTCGAACTCGAGATTAATACTCGATTCTTCATGACCTGCCAATTAACAATCTTTCTTGTAAAAAAAAAAAAAAAAAAAAAAGACAAAATTCGAACTGTAGATCTTTTAATGAAAAAAAAAGTTTAAAAAGGATTAGCAATAAATTTAGAATATGAGCTGATCGAACTTTGGCATATTTCTCTTCTGGACAGTCTGTTTCGTACCATACGGCTCTCATCAGCAGAATGACAAAATATAGAATACAAGTAGCATCTTACCTTATTTTCTTTAATCCAGCGCGCGCGCGCGTTACTTGCGTTACGTCCTTGAAGTTTGTATGCATTTACGTCACTGAAGTAAGAACGCACCTGTCTCGATGCCTGCACTTGGAGAGGATTTCGCTTCTCTTATTTAGTGTACCTAGATCTGGCCTACATATGATTACGTACTTCTCTGCTATACACAAATTGCAACTCTTGTTTACGTTAGAGTATGGCTGTGCTTTCTGAGCAATGTCCCGTTTGATTTCAGTTTTTCCCCACAAAAGTGCTCAAAATCTAAAGAAGGGTACTAAACAACTAACCTTATGAAGTTTCAGCTCAGCTTCAGCTGTATATTCCGAGAAAAACAGCATTCTAGGATCTCAATTTCACTCAAAAGTTGCGGAGTCCTGTTTTGAATTGGGCCTGAATTCAGCGTCTAAAACACGGTCTTACTGAGCCGATTGCAGTTACGCGATGTCGCGCACTGATCCGACGAATTCTTGCAACCGCGCGTACGTGTGCGTCGTACCAATGCTTGCGCGCGCCTCGCCGAATAACTACACGAACTACTTATTTAAATTTCCAACGGTGCGTCTTAAGAAGCACCATCGGAAAGGACATCTTTCGTTGATTACTTCAAAATGACAGCTTGCAAGGAAAAATAATTTCACGGGCAGTTTAGTCCCTTCACTATCATTCAACTTAAGTATGTTTTTCAACAATAATTACGCCAGTTACTTTTCGGATAGCTGCAAATGATGGACTATAGCTTTAAATCCCATATATTTTTACTTTTGCGCCCTCTTGCTCTCGGATCTGAATGACTGCTTGTGGTTCGCTAGTTTCGCCTTGAAGGTTGTGGATGTTAGCCCGACGTATGCCTCCTTCCTCTCTTCGCTCGTGACAGTGGCGTGGTACACGATGTTCTTGCTGAGGCACTCCCGGTTCAGCGGGCATTCGGCATTGCGGGGGCAACTGCATGTTCTACCAACGACGTCGTCCTCTTGTTTTACCTTCCGTTTGTTGATTGACCGGATGAATGCCTTCATGTTCGGCATGCAGCTGTGCGATAACTTTATTGTGTTCTGGTTGAGCACTTCATGAAGCTTATGTTCCTTACGGAAGCATTTGTCCATTATTTGGAGAAATTTCTTTCCAATTTTGGTACGTACGTTCTTGTTGTACGGCTGGTTGTACCATGTTACCTCCCTTTTTCTAGTCCTTTTCCTTGTGCTACTGCTCAGTGTGTACGTCAACTGATACCAGAGTTGTAACGAGTCACTGATTTTTGTGATTCGAGTCGAGTAATTTAAAGAAGTGGCTCAAGTTGAGTCATTAGGTCAAAAAGGTCGAGTCGAGTCAGTGTGTAGTCGAGTCGAGTCAAGTATTTAGCTCGAGTCAATTCGAGTCACAAATATTTTAGCACTATACAATAAAAAACGTCATTTTTTGGCTTTTTAAATGTTGCATTCGGGCTACTACATGTGGCGACACCACATTTGACTCTTAATGAAAATATAAAAGGGGGGTGCCAGCTGATCGTCATTCAACTAATGGGGACACTGATCAAACCACATATGTATGTGTACAATATTCGCCAACATTCTAACGTGGCGTGAACAAAAACCGGCACCGGCGTAAGTCATTATCTTTCGCAACGTTTTTCATTCTGATGAGGGTCTCGATTCGAGTCCAGTCTTTTGCTCGTAGTGACTCGATTCGAGTCACCAAATTTTGTGACTCACGTGAGACTCGAGTCGAGTCATTACAACTCCGACTGGTATTTGTGCTGTTAACAAAGTAAACAATAACAACATATTATAATTTCAACCCGATAAATGATTATGGTTACACTGAAGACCTGACCAATTTTAACCATAAAATGCACCCTTGACAGTGATATTATAAGCACATAATAAGCCAAGGAAAATCACCCTAAAACACTACGTTTTTTTTTATTGAAGTATCATGTGCAATATTATAGCACCATCCTGTACTTAAACATAAATAAACACAAATAAATCCACCATTATAGCACCCCCAAATACTTGAACGAAATTTAACGTTAAATGAAACATAATGTGGCTCATCGATAGATAAACATGCAGTTGATATCCCGTAAGTATGAGTTTCCTGGATCTGTTCTGTTCCCAAAAGTTACTATTCGTGAACGACACCACAAAGTAACACTCATCTACATACCAGTAAAAAAACTAGCAATCGGAGAAAACGGCAACTAAAGTTGAACGCCTTCTAAAACAACACTTTGCGTCAAAACGACAGAGTATTTTCAGTTGGATTTCTCGTTGTGGACACTTGATGAATTGATTTTATTAAATCTGCTGTTTTTCACTCGTTTGTGTATTAAATAAACAAGAAATAAGAGAAAAAAGATGAGTGTTAGTTCGTGAAACCGAAAAAGCTGCGAAACTGTACATTTTCGTTTTCACGAAGTAACACTCTTCAATGTATTTAACACGAGGTCAGCGCGCGCGCGCTCATACAACTTGTTACAAGAAGAGTGTTACTTCGTGAAAACGTTTTTGCTCACTTATGAGCAGAGTGCAGTGCGCGCCATGCATTGGAACTTGAGTGTTACTTCGTGAAAACGAAAAATGTCACTTTTGCGCAAAAGTTGTCATGGATACTTAGCGTAATTATTAAAGTAAAGCTCTTGAAGCTTTGAAACTTCGTGCAATGGTAGGCCTTGATGAATGTTTAAAAATAAAAAAAAAACTGAAAATCGAAAAAAATATGCTTTAACACGGTAGAGTGTTTCTTCGTGGGGTCGGTGACGTATTATTTATCTTAATTATTATCAGAAACAAGGTACTCGCCCAGTCAGGCAACGATGGACTAGAAAGAACACACACAATTGAATGATTTTGAGGACCGTAATTTGGAAATACCTCAAACGTGGCAGCAGGTTGAAATTGGCGCATGAGCGGCAGCACGCTCAACAGCGCCCTCTCGCAACACCAAGCTTTAGTTCCAACAAATAATAATTCTGTAACAATGTAAAGAGTACCATGGAGTAAGGCTGACAAACTAACTAAACTTGAACTATTACAACTAGTAAGAAAATGCAAACTTTAAATACTTCTTTTCAAATGGGCTGTCCAAACGTAACACAGATACTGGAACACGAATAAGACTAAAACTTTCTGAATTTAAATAATTTATGAATGAAAAGACCCTCTAGAATCCATATCGAACATTTACATGCGAAAAATTTAGAACTGTAAAGAATTATACCTCTCTTATTTACGCAAGCTTCTTTTTGAAAATCACGTCATTAAAAAAATCAACCATATTACTTTCCGTAACTCCATTAATATCCTTAACTCATACCCTATCCAGTTTTCTGACACTGAAATCTAAAGATTGGAATCGTTATAATTTTTCCACATCAATTCGGAATTACAAATTTACAATGCTTCTAACTGAACCAGTTTTACCTTTATTCTTCTCGTCCTTATTAACCTCATACACTCGCCCAGTCACCGCTGTCTTCTTGAGATTTTCATTCCTGCTGTATATGGTCCTGATTTGCTTACTCCCTTCATCACATTCTTCCACGGCAAGTCGCGCCACCTACATCTGTTTGTCGTATGCTCTTCTTCCTCCCCGCTACCCCCTTCACCATTTTCTGTTCCGTAGTACTACTCTCCTCTTCGGTGCTACCTTCTCCTTCTCCGCTACCTTCTTATTCTCTGCTGCTTTCGTCGTCTCTGTTACTTCCAACTTCACTTCCTTTTGTTATTTTCTGCAATTCCACACTTTGGGGTTTTCCCTGTATCCATTCTGTCTAGTTATCTTTCTACATCAAAAGCCATCAAGCCATTTATCTAACGGCCTTTGATTTTTTTTTTGAACAATAGAGAGGGTATCGTTATCGTTACTTATATATTTGAAAAGTTGATATATAGTCGTGTCACATTTGTAGTATACAACAATTATCACCCTTAGTATTTTTTCAAGTTTTTAACGGTTCTTCTGGCGTATTGGTCACCTGAATACACCGAATGTTAAATTGAAAGACGTTTGTTGAAAAGATACCGAAAACACCGACATAATTATACTTAATTTAAAACTGATTAATACTATTCAGCTAAATAATTATTGAAAATTTTATTGTTTTTGTTTAGCGTATCTGACGATGCTATCCAAGTAGATAGAGAGGGTTTCGTGATTCTTACATTGAGATGGTGTTAAGTCGAATGATTAGTCCTCGTATTACGATCAATTGGATTTAGAGGATGTTTATAGGAATGATAAAAAGAAGAACGCGAGCCATAAGTGTTAAAGGAGAAGGGAATTTTGGAAGATTAATAGGTATAGCTGGGAGGATAGTTTTTAAAAGGAAATTATAGAGAAGACACCCAGTCTAGGTTGGGGGGATAGTTATTACAATGAATTACAGAGAAGACATTAATATTTGTGTAGAGGACTTGTTTAGAAATCATTGTAGAGAAACGCCCAGCATGCCAACTAGTGCCGTCATCTCTCAACCTGTATAAGACTGTATGGTGAGTTCCTATCTAACCTGGGAAACTGGATGGCAGGTTAGACTTGCCTTGATGCCTTGAGACTTGTCGAAAGGAAACCATCATGTTTACATGTAATGTAAGTAAGACTGGATTAGTCGACATGGGTTTTGGTGTACGCCTATTGCAGAGCTGTAACCAGCCACTAAATACTAAGAGGGATTATTCAGGAGACAATCATCTTGGTGAGGAGGATATTTTTAATAAGGTTTTAAGGAGGAATTATTGAAAGGTTTTGTAGAATTTTTTTGAGAAAAATGGCATCAGTGCGGGACTCATGAGGGAATCATCATCAACTGATTTTAGATGAAACGAAGCAATTTTATTGTGTAGGTTTGGCTGGTGCAAAAGAGTTCTTTTCAGCTTAGGGTAGTTTGTTATGCATATGTTTATCAAGTGATTAAGACAAAAGGAACATTTGTATTTCCTGAGGATCTTCTTTGCCAGTATTATGCTGTTATTAACTTTGTTCAATGGGGTCTTGCATAAAATGGCGTTGGAACTTCTAAATGTGTGTGATCTTTTGATATTCTTGAACTGCCAATTTCAACGAAATTGGCTTGAACCTGGGTTCATCTTGAGAATTCTAGCATTGCTATTGGGTCGATTTTTTTTTTCATTGCCAAATATTTGCTTGTTATGCAAAACTAATATTTTAAGTAATACATTATCACTATCTTATTTGTTCAGGTCGTCATCCCTGTTTTTTGGTGTACCACGAAGGAACGGGGATGACGACCTGATAGTGATAATGCAATATTTATGATGAATTAGTTTTGTTGTCAGTCAGGGAACATGTATTTTCAGGCATTTACAAGCTTAGTTCTTGATGATGCTGAACTGACCACTTGGACCAGAATAGCCCTACGTTCTGCATAGGAACTCGTAATCTATGGAGTCAACTTGGGTGTGTCCATGAAGTTGGGAGAAAAAAAGTATGACATTTGGGTCAACATTTTAAATGGTGGACTGCTTTTTAACAGCATTTTATGTAAGCCATCAATTCTAGTTTTAAGGAGAATATTAACAAAATGGTTAACAGTTTTGAAAAAAAATTGGGTTCGCAGACCTGCCAACCAGTACGCATTTGGCGTATTTAGTACGCAATTTTGATAAAAATACGCCAGTACGCTTTTGTCCCCATAAAATACGCACGGAAAAAAAATAAGAAACGACTGTGTGGAGTCTAATAATATTAGTCGCACAGAGCGGCTGCGAGCAAGACTACGCCGTGTGACACGAGGTTCAACAACCCTAATGCGTAAAGTAGGGCGATCGTGATTGGCGCACTTGATGTACATAAAGCCTTGTGGAGCGTACATAATAACCAATCGGAATCTCGCATAGAAAACGATCGGGATAACCTTTGCTGAAGGCCATTTTGAAGCACTAACGTGTGTGATACTGACAGCGAGGGTTTTACCATCTCATGCGAACGATCGATTGAACGTAAAAACTTTGACTTCGCGGTAAAGATGGCATCAACTTCGAGTACCAAGCGGAAGCAGTCCTTCAAAAGAGAATACACGGAGACATTTAAATTCATCGTACCTTCGCAAAAAGGCGAACATTTTGCACGATGTACCTTGTGCAGCGTCGACTTCAGCATCGCGCACAGCGGTAGTTACGATGTGTCTCGCCATGTCGAAAGCAGTAAACACCGCAGCGTGGCGAACGTGAAGAACGCAAATCATAGCATACAACATTTCATGTCTTCCGAGGATTTGAGTGTAATCAGAGCTGAAACTCTCTGGACAGATTACTGAGTTTGCCAACTACCAGATTGACACAGAGCTGGATTCACTGCCTGAGAAAGGGGCAGATGAGAGATGGCATGATATATCTTTCATCAAAGACAAAGCAACCGGTCATTCAAAATATCAACACCTCCCAAAGCTGGCTCAGGCAATACTATCAATCTCCCACAGTAATGCTGAAGATGAACGGATTTTCAGCATCGTGCGAAAGAATACCACTGAATCAAGGTCCAGCTTATCTACTGCGGTCATGTCAGACTGCCTCACAAGTAAGATATATTCACAAGCTACATCAGTGCAATGGCAGCATCGTGCACAACAAAAGGAACTCCTACGTAAATGCAAGAAAGCAACTGCTTTGGCAAACAGCAGGAAACTGTAATCCATGATAATAAAGTTGACAGAGTAGTACATAGCCACCACAAAATTCAAGTGAGTTCATTTTTTTATGTTTCTTTTGAAAAATACACATTTTCAGTAAAAAATACACATTTTGATGCCCCCAAATACACATTTTTGATTTTCAAGGTTGGCGGGTCTGGGTTCGGGGTACAACTTTACAACAATCCTGCAAAAATTCCGATGCTTCACGGACACCACTCCAAGTTACATACCCATCTGTTTATTTTAATGGTTCATCATTTCGTACATATTCTTGTTGTTGAGTATTATCCTCGGGGTGGTGTCTCTATGGAATAAAAACATTGGTGTCGCTGACACATTGGTGTCGCTTCCAGTTAATAAATAAAAAATCAACATGTCTTATTTCAGTTGAGTTGAATTAAATTGATAAAACATGACTACATTTATTACAAGTTTGCTTACTTAGGCCAACAAAAAAATAGTCGGTCTCTGGTCAGCGCGCGCGTTGATTTTAATCATGCGCGTCAACCTTTTTTTTCTCAAATTGTCCGCGGTAGCTACAGCAGCGCCCTCTATCGCCGCATCTCCTCAAATGTTTGTACCAAGGAATGGGGAAATTCCACCAAGGCAAATTATGGAGGACCCCAATGTATATGAGGACACAACAAAAGCAAACAAGTTTGGAAAAAAAAGGAACCCCCCCCCAAAAAAAAAATAACCGCGTCGCCGCATCAATTCCGGAACTTTGATATGACCAGAGACCGATTTTTTTTTTGGCCTCATTTATTAACACATATTTGAACACAGTAACATATATAGAACATTGTTATAACAATAAAAATGAATATGGTACAAGTTAACAACTGTATTTCATCCAGTATTTGTGTGCTCTGTGGCACAAAAAGCCTTTCAAATATTGATGCCCATGCTGCATGGACACTGTGTCCATGTAGCGCAGAAAAAAAATTGTCAGTTTTTTTCCTAACATTATATAAGTATGTCATCAGTGAGCTCTTTGTGTCTTAAAAAATATTAGTTGTAATAGAGTAAAAACGAATTCAATGGTGCCTAAAATAACCAGTGTTAACTGCATCTTAAGTGGAATTTAAACATAAATACGACATTTGGAAAAGCTTGAGTCGTAGTTGTGTGATTGGAGCAGGTTACAGATTACCTGTTTGGTAATAATGATGTACTTATTTGACAAGTTGATTAAGTTCCAAGGGATCTTTAAGAATCATAACATATATTACTACTAATACGCATACAGTGTGTACATTCCTATATATGAAACACCTATGCTACATAGACATCGTGTCCATGTAGCATCTATCACCCTAGTTGAGTGTTTGGTATTAATTGGGAAAACAACCCAATTTACAAACTCTTCAGAAATGCACCACATCTACCACTATTTCTATACATATACATGTAATTGGTCACATTGCCCAATATTGTACAGAATGCATTACCTATGCTATGTGGACACCGTATCCATGCAACATTAGTCAACTTATGTTTCATTTTTGATGAAAACAATGTCTTCCACAATTAGCACTGCCCTAAGAAACAAAGGCTACAGCACTGCACAAATTGCTATTTACACAATTGCAACATATTATTGTAGATTAAAACTTGAAAAAGATTAAAACGTCCACATTTACTACCTTAATTGTCCATCCAATTTGTAATTTTATGATATAAAGTCACAGACATTTGAATATTAACCCAGGTATCTCACTTTTTGCCATTCTCTAGGTATATTTACAAAGCCAATGCGATACATAAGTGACTACATTTGGCATAAATCCAAGGTAACGAGATGTCACAGGTGCTGGTGGATAAAGGCGACCATCTGAAAATCCCAAGTCTTAACCAATCCACGCATCATCTGTCTGTGTTGGCTAGCACAGAACTTATTTGTACTTTCCTACTATGATGAAGTTGATGTGGACACATATACCGTCAGTGTGTGAAATCCGTCACCTCACCTGCTGCACCAATCATCGTCGAAGATGACAGCCACATATTAACCAAAGGCAAAGTCAATATAAAACAAAAAGAAACTACTGTGGTTGCAGTTAACGAACAATAAAAAATAGTTTGTGTCTAGATTTTCCTATATACAAACTTTACACTATGGTTATTGCACAAAGTAATTTATTTTTATCCAAAAAATTTCATTTCGAGTTTTAAAAGCCTTTAAAAGAAAATATGTGAATTTATGAACGACCTAATTTACAGTTGGAAAGCAGGCTTGGATGACGAGAGTAATATTTTTCATCCGTGACGATGGCTTACGACAGATATTCTACAATCTGATTTAAAATGAAAAAAGCAAGCGGTTGGTTAATTTAAAACTAATGGTTTGTTGAAGTGGAATTTGACATTTCGAATAAACACATTGTCAAGCCACTATAATGTAAATAAATGTATATGTTTTATCGGATAAAAGTTATAGTTCATACCACTCATTATTAATTAGTAGCATCCTGCGTACATTTGATCATTTTTATCGTGAAATAATTTCAAAACAATGTTTATTATTCCATATGCTAAAATGTAAGTACACCTCACTTGGATATCAAGAGCAGGTAAAGTCATGTGCTGTGCATGGAGTTATATTACTAAAACTAGAGCACGCCTTGACTATACCATACGCACTGGTGCAGACATTCCACCCTGTAGACCTTCGCCGCCATTTTGTAAGTGGGCAAAAATACTGGGATGTGCAATACTTAAGGATTGACTGCTGCGTATCTTGTTGTTTCTGCTACTGGTTCCACTTATAAATCCTTGTTTTACCGTGCTGTTTTACCTAACATATATGTTGTGCGCATGTGTTTTTACTCCACTTACAAATGTCTTATAGCCTGCACAGGGTCACATTTTTTTAAATATAACTTATCGGTGCAATGTTAATGTGTACTTGTAATTATGGGTGCATATCAACAATCAGTACAATTTAATTTTGTGCTGTTAATATTTTTAATTGTTCCAAAAACCCGTTATTACACGCTGAAATAGGCTAAACATGTTTAAGGGCCCTCGTCATTTGTTATTGATCATGATTCACTGAAATCTCATCTGTGCCCAGATTTAGCAGCACCAAATATATGGAAAAATCAAGCTGCATCTATTCCATTTGTTTTCAACATTTTATTATTTTACATATGTACCATGTCATGATTATTTTATATTTAATATCAGATCAATGCAAAAAATATTGTTTAAGAATGTGGAGAATACTACTTAGGAAAAGGACCCATGCCAATGCCAGTCTTGATGAATGTGAAGTTTGAACCTAAATATGAAGTTATTTGATTGTAATTAGATAATCACAAGATTTGTTTTCATTAAAAATTTCACTAAACATGTAAAGACTTACATTGGGATTAGGTGAAAAGTGATGTTAATTGATAATTGATCTAAAACAGTCAAAAAATAACTTGGTTTAAAATGGAGTGTACTGGACACCCAAAGTCCAAATAGTATCCTTTTGGTTTTTTTCTTAATAACAATTCCAGTTTCAAAAATGAAATTCAGCATCAAAATAATCAGGTGAAATTCTGAAAAGGAAGGGCAGGATACACACAAAATATTAAACTACTGTTGTTGCCAGACCATTTTGTTTGTATGGCCGGAGTGACAACACGTGTGCTGACCACTAAACTATGAGAGAATGGAGGACAAAAACGAGAGAAACAATTTTCAATAACTTCATTATCTTGTGGCGCCCTTCATGTTGTATTGTGGGGATTCCACTTGATCCTTATCTCTCAAGTTTTTTTGTACCATTTAAGGCACTGTCCAAACCGAAACCTGATAACTGAGTGTCATGACGTCAGTAGGAATTCTCGATGTTGTCTACGCAAGCATTAACCGAAAAATTCCTCCCTTTATTTACACCCAATTTGAAACTTGTTTCTCAGCTCAAAAGGAGTCTGGTTCAGGTGAACTAAGCAGAACGTTTTCTTGCACAACTCGAATGCGAAGACGAGGAGCGGGAATCTACAAGAACTAAGCCAGAGTCAAGAGTTTGTAAAACTTGCCCAACGTTAATAGAGGTATGCAAGACATTTCCAGACATATGGAGATCTAAAGATTAGGGCCCGGTGTAACATCAATTTAGTTTATAAAATGTGGACTCATTGGTGGTAATTTTTTTGCATGCTTATGCATAGATAATTCGGAGGGACCAGTCACGTGAGAGGTTTAACCAATAAAAGGGAAAAAAGGTGATTTTCATACAGGCTCAGTTTTCTATCTGAATAGTTTAGGACGGCTGTAAATTCTAGAACAAGTTGTAAAGGCTGCTCTTGATACTGACAGAGAAGAACATACAGGAAGACGACTACAAGAAGGCAACTCTTGCATTCCTAGTTAAAGGTGATCATTGCACCAAATGGACAAAGCATTTTCACTGCCCAATAGACAA